>JAYJMB010012022.1:0-47942 GCA_036873735.1 Pouteria campechiana
AAGACTAGTGCTAAAGGTTTAATCTAATAGTAGCATTAAGATTTATAGAGATTGGTGAAGCTAAACAACACAAGCACCAGTGGTAGCATTTAATTTAGCTAAATATTCTTCCTAAGATTTAATAACTGCAATAGCAACAAATTATTAAACCTTAGTCACTTCTCAAATTAGAGGGATCAAACGATTATGGATTTTATGTCTAATCTAGCAATAGATTGCAATGAATAATAAACTAGTAGGCCTCGTAGCAATTAAGCATAACAATCATAATCATGAACAAAGGAGAATATTCAATACTCAAAGTATAAATTGAAGAAGTAAATTAAATTAGATCTCATAGTATATTAATTCTGAGGCTTCTGTTTTCTTAAACTAAGAATAAAAGTTTAGCCACGCAGGGCCATGAATTCACAAAGAAAATAAAATAGAAAAGAGAGAAGAAGAAGATTCTCTATCGAAAGCCACCAAAAAATCTTCTTCAAATCCTAGCAAAAGAACTCCCAAAAATCCTAGGAAACTGCTATTTAAACAAAGCCAAATATATACAAAAATTATTAAATCTGCAGAAATTGAAAAGAGGGGAATAGAGTCAGGCGCCGCTGGTGTAACATCGTTGCTAGGTGTGGTGGTGGTGTGAAGTGGGTTGGTGTCGGTGGCACCAGATGGGCGCCGACAGCATCGATCTGCTGCCTCTAGTGCTTTGCTCCTTGTTGCTTCTCCTCTATACTTCATTTTGACTTTGGCATTCTTCCTATTTTTCCCTTGATGTAGTCTTTGTCTTTGAAAACTCTAAACATGAAAGTTGTAGAACTTTTTCTTTTATTTCTAGAACATCTTTAGTTATCTCAATCGAAGGTCGAATGAGAGTTATGCCTAAAATATAGAGTGATGCTGAAATTGTCCAAAATCTTTCAATTGACTTCTTTTTGCACTTAACCACTCCAATTGTCTCCTAAATCAGAAAATAAGAATAATGAGTGCATATAGGAGTCAAATAAGTACAAAATATTAAGTATTAAGGGAATAAAATATGATATTTTATATTCTCATCAGAACCTCCTAGTGAGCCAATGGCTATAATACCAAGAGTTGAGGCCATTGTTGGAATATTAAGACCTGATGTTTCCAAGGATTGTCCAAGTTCTTCATAGCAACTACAACCCAGAATTGAAGAAAACATGGACAAGGAGAATAGAAATTAACTTGAGTCTAAAAAGTCTTAAGGTAACATTTAACTTGCCAACTATGGAAGAAGAAATGCAATGGCTAGAGAGTAAGGCCAAATTGTTTTTAGAGGTGCCAAAGGTGGAAACTAGAGAAAGAAGTTTTTCTATATGAAAGATATCCCAACCTCAATTTCAAGCCCACCAACAATATAATATTCAACAACATCTATCCAGAGGTGGGGACCATTGACCAAGTGCTTGAGAAAGATGCAAAAATTCTCTAAGTATTGAAGAAGAAGAAGAAGAAGAAGAAGAAGAGGAAGAAGAAAAAAAGAAGAAGATTGATTTAGCCCAAATTATGTCTAACACCTTTATATGGTGAAGACAAATCCTAAGCTTCTACTACCATATGAAATGCTCTTCACCAAGATCATTAGAGACTACAAAGTGGATATAAGAGATAAACTAAGGAGCAGATGAAGAAAAATGACATTATTAGAGAATCCATTGTAAATCAAATGTGCTTTAGGCTAACAATTGATGGGTGGATCTTTGAAAGAGGAAAGAGGAAAGAATAGAATGAGAAGAAAGAAGAGAAGAAGCAAGAAACATAAGAGAAGAAAAAAGAAAAGACAAAAGAGAGGAAGAGAGAAGAAG
Organism: Pouteria campechiana; assembly: GCA_036873735.1. Lineage (NCBI taxonomy): Eukaryota > Viridiplantae > Streptophyta > Magnoliopsida > Ericales > Sapotaceae > Pouteria > Pouteria campechiana. The sequence continues at coordinate 1,824 of JAYJMB010012022.1, forward strand.
AAAGTAGAGAAGAGTTGAATAGCTTGTGAAACTGTCAACCTCAAGCTTGACACAATTATCTATTTAATTGAGTCAACTCAACCTCAACCTTCTCACCCTTAACCAATGACTTCAAGAGAGATGCAAGGTGTAGTGATTCACTCTCCACATCATTCATTCTCCACTAAGTCTATTCCCTTCTAATCTCACTCAACTAGAATTCCTTCTCCCATCATACCTAACTTAACAACCATTCCCACATTCTCTACCCAACTAGTGCAGCAAACTGAACAAGTTTTGCTTTTAGAACACTTTCCTAACCTCAATATGAAACAACCCCACAACCTCAACCTAATCCTCAACTTGTTTCCCAACCTTGATCCTAGCTAGCCAATTCCACTAAATCTTCAACTCTCATAACTTCAGCTATCCAAGTTGAAGGTGTAAGAGACTCAAAGCTAGGAACCTCTATCCCCACACTCCCATCCTCTTCTAAACCCAAGCAGACCTCACCAACCAAACCCCTATCTTGTCCTAAAGCAGCACAATCATTCCCAACCAAAAACCATCTAAACCTCTTCAACCAAAGTCCTACCAAAACAATCTCCTAGATCCATCTCATCCTCCCTGACACTTAAACTAGACCAACCCACTTATCATACCCTTTCATGTTCATCAGATTCAACTCCTAAAGCCAAAACCCAATCCAAAGCAGAACCTCCTGTCCCATAACTTGATCCAAACTCCTTTGAACATATTTACATGATTATGGAGGAATTTTTATCATAAGTGCATAGTTTTGATGACAAACAAAACTTGATTAAGTATATTACTAATGAAAGTCTATCAAGATCTAAAATGCAGAAACTAATTCATGAACATTCACATCATCCCAAAACATTTCAGACGTGCTCTACACATGACTATGGCATATTCATTTGTGCTGAAATGTGAGGGCTAGATGCTAAGAGATCAAAACAATTTTAGACACTATGAAGATCTTTTCAAACGTGCTAAAAACCACTTTGGAAGCATACAAAAATTGACTAAGTCCAGAATTCCAAAAGTGCACAGCCAAGTGATTCTCATCACTTGACACCATTTGAAATATTATTTCAAACATGATGATGCATCATTCCAAGGCATAAGTTCAAGAAAGCTTTGTCCAAAATTTCAAGACAACCCTAAAGGATGGTTGGACAGTATGAAGCAATGATAGAGACAAACTTCAAATGAAGTGTTGAAGTTCAAAAGCAAATATGTTGGTTCAGACATTTTGAACAACTAACCTTAGACATTGTGAGTCATTTTGGAAGGAGCAAAACTTCAAGTAGTCCAACACTATCCATCTCTTGCGATGTTCTGGAATCTTAACTTCAAATGGAGTAACCGTATCCAAAGCAATGAACCCAACTCAATTTCATATAGTCTAAAGTCATTCCAAATGTACTGACTACCTAGCTTTAGACAATGTGAATCGTCCAACTTTCATTTCTGGCAAAGATGGTGCTGCAAGTTTTACAACTATAAAACCAAACCAGAAGATGGTAGATTTCAATGGGAGAAATTTTAAACATTCTTCTGCATTGAATGAACCTCACTTACTTCCAAGGGCTAGAATTCAAAGCTCTTATAAAGAGAAGTTGAAATGAGAAGAAGAACTATTGCATTCCACTGAGCTCTAACCTTCATTCTTTCACTTACAAAAGGGAGAAACACAAAGCCTTCGTACAACAACCTTCTCCTATATTCATAAAGGCTCACAACTTTCAGGAAGAATAATCAATTCTACATTTAAGCTGAATAATCTTCCCCTATGATTAAAGTGTATTTATTCTTTTTGTTCTTATTTCTGTGATTGCCTCGAGCTGATATTGGAGACCAGACTCAAGAAAAGCTGAACTGGTCTATTGGAGTGTATCTTATAGCCAATAGTTATATTATGTTTATGCTCCCTAGAGATAGAATCTAGAAGAGTGCTGAGGCATTAGTTGTTATGCCCCTTAGATCTAGAATCTAGAGGAGTGCTAAGGTACTAGTTGTTACGCCTCCTAGAGCTAGAATTTAAAATAGTGTTGTGTTCACTGGTTGTATTTCTGCTATAGTGAGATAATGGAACCCAAGTCACTAAAGGAGAGTTCTTGGAAGAGTGGAGTAGAGTAGTTGACTTGAACCACTATAAAAATCTCTATCTGCTTATTGATTGGTTGCATTGTTTTCATTAAATTGCTAAGGAGGACTTTGATCCTTCAAGGGGTTTAAGTAGAAATTTTTAACAACCCAATTCATCTCTCCCCTCTTAGGTTTTTACCTAATCTTTGGGACTAACAGGAATGTCAAATAAAACTGAAAGCCAACTCAGAAGCTATCCAAAGAAGTATGGAGGACCTAAAGAAAGGAATTGGATTTCACCTAATTGATTATCCTTTTCCTGATTTGGCTAGTCACTCCTATAGGGATAGAATAAAACACATCCCCACACCAAAACCTACACCCCTACCAATGCTTCCACCTCCTAAGAAACCCTACTTCTATGTAGTTCCTCCCATTTCAGCCAAGGCAACCCAACAAACCTAGCTCTTTGACTCACTTCTCTTAGTTAAAAATTCTCATCTCCTTGATCACAATCCTCCCATGAGAACTGAAAAAAAGATTGCTATACCTAAGAAGCCTAGTCAACCCAAACCTCAAACATTTCCCAAACTTAAACCCATTCAGAAACTTAGGATAGAAAAACATTCTATGTCCAAAACCAATGTAGCCTCAACCAAATCAACTCAAACCTCTAGCCAAGCCACCCCAACTACCCAACATAAACTTGCCCAACACGAACTTCTCCAACTATTCCAAGCCTAACTACAAACTATTCTTATTGAATTTATTCCATTTTGCATCATTACATTTCTAAGGAGGATAGATTCAAGTACTAAAAAGGGAAAAACATAACTACACATTCACAAATCTTCATTTCTTATAACCTCTTTTTGATTATGACTAAAAGGGGGAGAAATACATGTGTCCTTGCATCCCTTTCTATGAAAAACTAAAAAATCTAAATAACCAAGAAAAATCACATACTTAGGGGGGGAGATGCATGTATTCAAGTGCTTCTTACATATGAAAACCCTAAGGAAAACTGAAAAATCTGAACTTATCTACTTTGAGGGAGCTTTTAAAGAATTATTAAATACTTTAGTGCCTTAATACAATTTTATAATGCTTTGATACAACTATAGTGCCTAATCCAAATGCATCAATAATTTGATATAACCTTAGTGCCTAATCAAGATAATTTTCTCTAGGTATGTTTTAAAGAGAAAAGCACATTCAAATGTTTTATCATCATAAAAAAGGTGGAGAATATTGAGTCTAAACCCAATAACAACTTGATTTTAATGATAAACATAAGGACTTCAAGTTTGTTAATGGCTTGATTTTGATGATGAATGTTTAATAATAAGTTAGTTTTGATGATGAACAAACATATGAGTAAGAACAGAGAGTACAAATAACCTTGTTTCTAAGTGTTGCAGTAGCTAAAATGAAAAACATAAGTAAAACACAAAGGAATCAAGGTAAATAAGGCACAATCATGTTAAAGGACTAAACTTTATCAAGAAAAACTGAAAAACTTCCAAACACATCTCAAAACAAGTTGAAAGAAAAGTTGTAAATGCTAAGTTTCTACATAAAATTGCATGATAAAGGATAGCTTAGAGGAAAGAAATCCTTTAATAAAGATCTCTAGAAGAAACTAAAAACATGTTCAAGCTAAAGATTCTTCTCAAAGGACATGATGTTGAGTTTAATTCTTCTACTTAGTTTGATTTTGATGATGAATGTATATAAGTAACTAAGTTTTGATGCTGAGCAAAGACATGAGTGATAAGTTTAAGTACTAATGAGTCACTTTCCCTAGTATTGCAGTGATAAATGAATAAAATAGGTTAACCAAGATAGAAAAGTAACTTTAGAATCATGGACAGTATGTATAAGATCGCATAAAGTTAAATTCCATCACAATTGAGTTTTCAGAGGAAGAAAATTAGTAAATGCTCCAAGAAAGATATATCTAAACTTAATAAAGGATTTTAGAGGCATTAAAGTACTTTTGAAATCAAGGGAGACAATTTTAGAAGATCTAGCAAAAATCAGAAGATCTAAAAGTCATATTTGGAAGCTTCAAAGTTACTTCAAAAGGAGATCCCCATGCTTCAGAGGTCTAAAAGAACAAACAAAACTTAGTTCAAAAGGCAAGGTATTCCATCAGAGTTGTTTTAGATGATAGATCGAAGCTTTAGAAGATTTTAGATGGACTAAAACACTTCTAGAATAAAAAGGAACAAGTTCAGAACAAAAAGAAGCCTTTAAAGGAACTGTTGGGCATCAGAAGGAACCTTTAGAGTAATTTTAGAGTTGCTTTAGATGATTGCCAGAGTAAGAACAAATAGATGCCAAAGTTTAGATGGTGGACACAAGCTTTAAAAGGGAACTTCAAGTATGAGAATCTCGGAGGTGAAGTTCAAATCATATTAAGACATCAGTAGATCAGAAGATCAAGTCAGAACAACTTTAGAGTGTGTCCAAAGAGAGTACTCCACACTTCACATGTCAGAAAGAATGATCAAAGAAAGGGAGTCTTTTCAGAAGATCTTCAGTGTTGCTTTAAAGATGTTTCAGAGGAGGAGCAATAGTTGATGGTATGATAGTGTGCAAAAGGAATGCCCTAAATGTGAATTATTAACTTCAGAGGCTATGTTATTTAAGTTCAAAGGCTCTAAAAAGTGAATAAGGCATTACATTGGAAGAATCACATTGATGTTCAGAAGTTAACATCAGAGTTGTTGAAGCATAAAGGCATGACATTGAGGGATTCATAGTACTCCAAGTGTTCTGAAGTTCTACTTCAAAGATTCTTAAGCATGTCTATAACACTTCGGAGAACCCCAGCTCAAAATGATTTGAAGGAGTGCTCAAAATTACAAAGTCCCTGACCTTCAAATGTTCTAAAACTATTTTTCAGAGGCTCTAAAGTCACCATAACCTCAAAGAGTGCGATAAAGATCCAAACATGTGTTGGATACTTTGAAAGTTGTTGAGTCATCATGTCTAGAAGCTCTGAAGTTTTTAACATTAGAGGCTCTAAAAAAATGACAACTTCAGGCAACCATGACATCACAAAAAATCAAAACAAGCTTTAATTGCAAAAGTCCAGATCTTCAAAGGTTTTGAAATCTTTCTTGAGAGGTTCAAAAGCAACGATGACTTCGCAATGGTCAAAAATTTAAATGTTTCACTTGCTTAATGCATGCCGCCAACTCAAACAACTAGATTTTGAATCCTAATATAAAAGGAGATATCCGGGGATGTTCCAACAATTAGTTGCAAGATATAAAAGAGCATTTAGAAGCTTTAAAGATTTCTTCCCTGATTTTAACTCCAATTGTGATAAACTCGATACTCCATTCAAAGCCATCTTCAACAAACTTTTTGGAGTTTAAAACTTTTATTTTTAGGTGCTATATCATTTATTTTATTGCTTCAAACATTATACAATCTACCTAAGTAAAAAGCACTTACTTTGTATACATTTATTTCTGTTTTCTAGTATAGTAAGCAAGGGGCTTGTTATCTATTTGTTAATGTTGATTATAGCAAGTTGAAAAGACTTGCTTGGAAGTGTAAGAGTTTTTTGTGTGCTCTAAAAACCTAAGTGTATTTGATCAAATTGTTGATCAAGGTATTAGTGGAACCTCAGTGAAGTAGATAGACTAACTTAGAGGAGTGGAGTAGGAACCTAGGAAGGGCCAAACCACTATAAAAATTACTGTCTTAGTGTACTGCATGATCTTCTTTATTCCTTTTTAGCACCACTATTTTAATTTGACCAAAATTTTTAAAAGCTTAATTCACCCCCCTCTTGAGCTACCATCACTTAGGGACCAACAATTGGTATCAGAGCAAGCTTCACTTTTTACTCTTAATTATTGGCATATTTAACTCATGAAGTGATCCCTGAAATGGCCAACATGTTCCACAACACTGTTGTTGAGGTACAATCCATAACCAAACCTCCCAGTTTTTGATGGAACCAACTATGGGCACTGGAAGATGCGAATGTAGAATTTCATGATAGTCTCAAACTATCACTTGTTGATTATTATTAAAAATGGAAAGGTAGTCCTCAATACTGATGATAAATATACCCCTAACGACATATAGAAAGTTGAAAGAGATGCCAAGGCAAAAAATTGCCTCTGCTGCACAATTTCCCCCTAAGAATTTGAGAAAATTTCCTCATGTGACTCAACTAAGGTAAGATGGGATAAATTACAAATAGCACATGAAGGAACTAACTAGGTCAAAGAGACCAAAATTAATATTCTTGTACAGAGTAAGAGTACTTCACTATGAATGATTTAGAAACTATTTTTGATATGTTTGGCAAATTCCAGAAGATTATTAATGGTCTAAAAAGTTTTGGAGAGAAATATGAAGAACTAAAACTTGCCAAAAATATTTTGATGTCTCTGCTCAGACAATGGATGCCAAAGGTCATTACTATCCAGGAAGCCAAAGACCTAGATTAGATGAGCATAGAAAAACTCATGGGTTCTCTGATGACCTATGAAGTGCTAATGAAGCAAAGAGCTCCAGAAGATCCAAAGGGAAAGAAAACCATTGCACTAAGAGCAGACTTTGAAGACAATGACTCTGAAGGAGAGGCATAAACAAGTGGAGACGATGATAAAGACATGGCATAGTTCACTAGAAGATTCAAGGCTATGCTTAAGAAGAAGTTTGGAAGAAGTTCAAGAAATGAAAAACAAAGACAAGAAGAAAGATGTCCTAATTTGCTACAATTGTAGCAAACTAGGACATATGAAGTTTGACTATCCTGAACCTAAGAAGAAGCAAGGAGACCAAAAGAAAAAGTACAATTCCTACTTGGACAAGAAGAACAACAACAGAAATAGTAGGAAGTTTGAGAAGAAGAAGAAGAAAACTTTGGCTACATAGAAGATGCTAGAGAACTTCAACATGAAGCACAATTCAACATACTCTCACCAAGGAGAATAGATCAAGAAGAGTACCACACTAGAATTAATTTCATGGCCATCCATAAAGATGAGGTAAATTCTAAAATTGAATCTCCTAGCCTTGAATAAGCCTTACAAGAATTATAGTCTGACTTCAAGGTTTTGAAAGCTAAGCATAAGGAGACTAAAAGGAGCTTAATAGAATAACTAAAAAAATACTCCAAGCTTAGAGAAGAAAATATTAAGCTCAAAAGTAATCAATATACCATTAGCGAACTTGAGCAACTTAAGGCAGAGAACAATGCTCTAAAGAAGACCTTGACATCCACCTTATTAATAATGAAACCAAAGAAGAAAGGTGGACAACAACAAAAGAAACAAAATTATAATTCTAAAAGAAAACAAGAACCCAAATAGACCCTAACAATGTTGTAATGCAACTCATTCTCCTAATGCTAGATTAGTGGCACCCAAGAAGCAATGGGTACAAAAGTGTTCAGCCACTAACCCACCTAAATCCATTTTCAAATGGGTACCAAAAATTAAAGCCTAACCTTATCTATGCAAGTGTACTTGAGAGCCAAAAGGAATAGCATGTGGTACATTGATAGTGGTTGCTGAAGGCACATGACAGGGCAAAGGGAGTTGTTCACAGAGCTTAAAGAAAAAAATGATGGAACAATTACCTTCAAAGATAATAGAAAAGGTAGAATGGTTGGGATTGGTAAGGTCAGCCAACCATGGTCTATTACTATTTCTGATGTTTTACTTGTAGATGGATTGAAGTATAACCTACTGAGTGTAAATCAGTTCTGTGACAGTGGTTACAAGGTCATGTTCGAATCTCATAAATTTTCTGTCTTAAATGAGTCAAACTCAGTTGTAGTACTTCGCAGAAGGCATGAAAATATGTATGTTGTAGATCTTTGTGATATCCAAACCAAGTGTCTTAACGTAAGCAATGATGAATCCCTATTGTGGCATAGAATATTGAGGCATGCCAATGAGTATATGATTGAAAAGATGTATAATAAAAACTTGTTATTGGCTTACAAAAACTAAAATTTGACCAAAGAGAGTTGTGTGATGCTTGCTTGAAAGGAAAGCAAGTAAAAGAATCATTCAAACTTACAAAGAGTTTTACACAATTAAACCACTTCAATTGTGGACCAATAAGAACTAAGAGTCTTGGAGGGAAACATTATGCATACATCATTATAGATGACTTCTCTAGATACACCTATATAATGTTTCTTGCTTCAAAACATGAGGCTTTTTCATTCTTTGAGATCTTTACCAAGCATGTTCAGAATGAACAAAGCTTTCATATTGTTGTCATAAGAAGTGATCATGGTTGAGAGTTTGAGAATCACAGGTTCGTTGCTTTCTGTGAAAATAATGGTATTCTTCAAACATTCTCTCCACCAAGAACACCCCAACAAAATGGAGTAGAAGAGAGGAAAAATAGATCCTCACAAGAGATGGCAAGGACCATCTTTAGTGAATATAAAATATGTTGATATTTTTGAGCTAAAGCAATGAATACTGCTTACTATATTATTAACAAAATATATTGGTCCCGTGATATGGCTTTAGTACACAAAGTTAATGGAAGTGAATCAAATGCACCATAATTTCAATCACACAAAAATTAAGAACATAGAACTTACAATGATTCGGCACTCCCTGCCTACTCCACTCTCTAAGTCATAATCCCATGCTTGGGTTCCACTAATCAACTTAATCCCAAAGTTACAAGTGGTACAATTTCTCTATTCTCTGGATTTACACTTCCAAGTTACTATATAGATGAATCACTTACACAACTTGTAATGATTCAACTATCTCTTGATTTAGAACCCAAACTAAGGTACAAACAAAACAATGAAGGAAGTAATAAGATAAAGGTTACAACCAGTTTGACACTCAGGTGACTTTCACACTTCAGCATGCTTCATAATCTTCTAAACAATTCCATTCACCTGCAAAACAGACGTTAATAATTATTGCAAATCTTGAGTACTTAATTCACAATTGTTCACTCTCCAAGATCTCACTCTCTAGATCAAATTTTTCTTCAACCAATCTCTCATCAAATCGACTTAACAACTACTAGGAGAAAATCTCTCAAGTGGTTAAAGAAAAGGTCAAAAATACTTAAAATCTGGAACTATGTAACTTCCATAAATGGTTGACTACTATCAACATTTTCACCAAATCCATTGATGCTTTTCCTTCATAATGAAATCCATTGAGGTTTAGCTTCACTGGATTTCTCGCTAATTGCTAATTTGTCAATGTTTAACTTTCACTTCATTTGAATCCGTCAAGGTTTTATCCATAAAACGTCAATGAATTTTTCCATTCGATGCATTCCAACTTCAAACCTGTTTTTCAATTGTTGTTTACATTAATCCACTCACACCAAACACATTTACATCAATCTACTCCACATCAAACACATTTAATTCAATCCAAAACACATCAAACATCCATTTAACCATGTTTGTACATCATCAAAATAGGAAACAAAAGTCAAATAATTCTCTCCCTTTTTAATGATAACAAAACCAAATATGGATGAACTTAAAAATGATTCCTCCCCTATCAAAGTGCTTAGTTTCCCCCCCTTTTTGTAAGAAGCAAAAAGAAGGGTGATGTAGGGATGCAGAGATGCACAAGAATGAAATGAAATAAAATGCAAAATGAATATGAAAGGAGAAAGTCATAAGTGTGTGAAACTTAATCAGTGATCCAGGAAGTCAAGAAGGAGTAAACTTGAAAGTGTAATAAAGACAAGACAAGTTTAAGTTTTCCTCAGTAACTTAAAACTAGTAAAAGAGTTTTTGTCTTCATAGCTAGCTTCATTTGGGAGGAGTTAGCTTTCTTTCTTTGATCCAGAATCTGAGTGATTAGCAGGACAACATGCTTGAATTTGCTTCCTAATGTAAGCTTACAAGTCAGCTTTGAGGGAATCCAGACTAGCTGCAAGTAAGGCCTACAAGGTAGAAACATCAAGCAGTGGAGAAGTGGTTGTGACATGAGGGGTGAAGGAAGGAGTAGGAATGGGAGAAGTTGGAGCTGGAATAGAAGCGGTTGGAGTGTGTTGAGTATCTGAGACAGTAGCTGCTGAGTCATATCCAGCTTGAGGATCCTTCCCATTTTTTCCATGAGATCCCTCCTCTTCTTCTAGATCTTGGCCCTATCCTAAAACATCTTGAAATAATTCTTCTTCACCCTTAGTATCACCTTCAACTTCTTTATCCTCATGTATTTCTTTTTGAACTTCATCTTCTTTCATCTGAGTTCCTTCTTCACTGTCTTCAGGGACATCTGAAATCATTATCCACTTACCATCCTCATGCGTTATTATCTTGTCCTTCTTAATGTTCTAATATTAAACTCATTATAGCTTGAAGGATAGGTTAGAACATCATCAAATAGATCAATCTTATAATTTTGAAAAAATATTATCAGATACATAGCATAGGATGGGTGTCCATTTGCTCTGTCTTTTTGATTAAAAATGTATTGCAACATAGTGTTCACAAGATTGTATTCAATATTATATACTATGTAGTAAATCAAAAAACATTCCTGGATACTAACTACATCATGTCCTCCATTTCTTGGAAACAAACAATGAGTCACTATATGATGAAATAGCTTAAACTCTTCTGAAGAGAATTTTTTATTTTTGAATCTTACTTTCTTAGAAGACAAAGATTCTTTCGATGTTAAGCACTCAATCACTTCTTTCCTATCATATGTTTTATTAGAGAAACATATGGCAGTTTCATGATCTTAGCAAATTCTTTAGCTATAAACTTTATCTCTTTCCCTCTGAGATAAGTTGAGAAAATGTGAACTCCATCTTCTCCTTCTTCTTCTCAAAGATAGAAGTAGAATAGCTTGACAAGTTCATCATATGTCATCAATTTTTCTTTCAAAAATTAAACGATCCCAATAATTCTCAACCATCTTACAAATTGAAATCCTTCTTTCTTCCAAATTTTGAATAGAACTTAGTCTTGTCTTTCTTTGACTTGAAAATCTTCAGAGATTAGTCTACTTGGACTGGTTTCTTGGGTAAAGATGTGGGTTTTTTTTGTTGTGGAGTTGAGACTCTTTTTCTCGGAGTGTATCTTCTTGGTACAGGTCAAGAAGATTTTGTAGTAGCTTTGGACTTTATGGGTAATGGAGAAGGTTTGGTTTTGTATGGGAGACTTTTCCCATGTTTTGGTTTGGGAGAAGTATCTATGGGTGAAGGTGATGTTTCAAGGGTAGTTTTTGGATTTATTTCTTGGACTGGTTCTGGAGATGGAACATGTGCTTCATCTATATCAATCGAATCTTCCTATATAGTTTGTTTGAATGATGTTTTAGAGGATTCTTTTATTCTGATTCCTCTTGTTCTCCTTCTTATTCTAGGAGGAGAAGTTCTAGGATTAGAGGTACTAACCAACTTCATCTTCCTCTTTTCCTCATATGTGGCCTTCTTTGAAACAACAATCTTCTGTCAGAAAGACAGAAATAAGGATGACATTTAGGAATTTTGAATAGTGACAATCCAAGGCTTAAGTTGATTCAAAGAAAAGGGTTGAACACGATTCAAAGAAAAGGGTTGAACACAAAGGGATACAATGCAAAAACAAATAGTATGGAACAGGGCAAGAACCAAGCTCAACACATATGTAAACATATGATGATTTCAAAATTGTCACAACAATAACTAAACATTCTATATTGCATTTATGCTTAACCAAGCATGATCCATTAGCATTAATCTTAGAATAGACCCAAAAACTAATTGTTAAAGCATCCATCAAGGTGCATGAACTAAATGAAATAGTGTGAAAATAGGGACTGCAAAGAATAATCATAATAAAATTCAAAATTTTATTGACAAGCAATCAAGAATTGAGTTTAATTGGTAGAATAGCAAGGATATGAGGGGGTGAATATTAAGAATATAGAATCAAAATAGAAATTCAACCCCAAAAATCAATACTTTTTCATCTAGAGTAGACAACCAAGGTATTTCCATAGAAAAATGATGTTTAGGCAAAACATCCATTAAGAATATTGAGATTTATCAAGAATATAGATTCACATTGATGAATTTTAGACAAAATTGGGGGTTTTTGATTTTTGAAACCCTGAAATCCTCAAGTTTTTAATTTATGAAGCATAACCAAAGGGCTTTTCAAGGATTCTTCCCAAATAGCAAAGATACACTCTCATTCAACCAGGGGCTTTTAATTTGAATAAGAAAAACATGAAAAAGAACAAAGATTAGAAAGAAAAACCTAGATCTCATGCATTCTATGGTGAAAACAAAAAGCTCATTGAGAAATTTGGAAGATGAGAGCAATACCATGTTTTTGATGAAGAAGGATGAATGGAATCGAGCCAAATCTATCTAATTGCACAATAGAGAGGAGCAAAAATCTTGGATAAGTGAATCGGTTTTTTTAGAAATGAAAAACTTAGATTTTGGGAGAAGATAAGAAATTATCCTGCCCAAATTATATATTTAAGTTATGCTCCTGGCTCCAAAACCGTTGATGTTTTGCAATAGTTGACATTTTGTAAAACAGATAAAATTCACACATATATGTATTTTATTCTATGCATCCTATGCATCATGCATATGGATCAATAATGCCAAGTTCTCTTCTAATATGCAAGAATCTATCAGTGCAAAGTGGATTTGAGAAAATGTTTGCCAATTGGCCTTCAGCAGGAATAAATTCAACTAAAATATCTTTCACATGAATATGATCCCTAATGAAGTGGTGTCCTACCTCAATGTGTTTAGATCATGAATGCAATATAGGATTTTTTGTAGAATTTATTGTGCTTATGATATCACATTTGACAAGAACACATGTAACCTCAAAGTTATAATCACTCAATTGTTGTTTCATCCAATGTATCTATGCACAAAAACTAGCTACTGCTATGTATTTCGCTTCAGCTATTGATAATGCAGAGTACTTTATCTCCTAGAGTACCAAGATACAAGCATATTACCTAAGAACTAACAAGTTCTACTAGTGCTTTTTTTTATTTACTTTGTATCCGGCATAGTTGACATCAGAATAACCATTTAGATCAAATAATGAACCTCTAGGATACCACAATCCAAAATGAGATGTTTCCACAAGATACTTAAAATTTGGTTTGATAGAGAAAGATGTGACTCCTTTGGATTTGATTGAAATTGAGCACACATATTCACATTGGTTATAACAAATAACCAATCATGCTTCTATATAGACTTTGATCTAAACTTTGTCACACCCCACCTAAGGGCTTATGCGTTTCACCATTACCCTGTATTTTCCACATTTCTAAAGGAAATGTTTTGCTAACAATTTGGCAGAGTCTACCTTGAATTATATGGATTTAAACTTGTGCAATTGTCAAACATATATAAACTTGAATTTAATAACTATAAAATAATAACATAACCAACTAAACTCGCCCAACTTACCCACACACGGCCTAGAATCTGAGTCGCCTAGTGATAATAATAAATAAAATTGGAATTTTACATCCATCCACAATATCCTTATGACATGCTAATAAGTCTTAATTATAAAGTAATTGAAATCTTTTAAATGCACTCATATACAAATACATGATGGGAATACAATCCCATTTTATCATACTAAGACTAATAGTGACTTCAGATTGGCTCACAAGCACCAACTCGTAGTTGGCTTCATAATTTGCCCTACCAACTAAAAAAAATAGAATAAGAAGGTTGAGTTTGGGTAAACTCAATAAGTAGGCTGAATAGGAAACAATAGTAAAATAGAAGCAGCATATTCACAATCAAAACATGAATACATATATCATAATATGATCCTGAGAACATATTCCTGAGGTTCAAATCTCATCATGTCAATGAACATTTTATATCATTCTATCATATTACATATTATAAATTGGACATAGTCTAACAAGTTTAGGTCATTCTAACGCCTCATGCCATAATAGTGCCATGCAGGCACTTCATATCATAATTGCATGCACAACATATGTTATAACTATGCCCTATAGGCATAACTGAGCCATGCATATCATTATGGAACCCTTTTCACTCCATCAACATATATAGTTACATAATACAACAACAATTTGCTTTTGGGATATTTATAATTTCCATTCATAAACATGTCAAGGAATACTCAGGATACCTTCATCCACACATTCATTCACTCAACATAACATATAATCAGGGAATACCAATTATTCCCAATTAGGCACCCATTGCATAAAAAATTATTTTCATGCTTGTGGATATACAAGTAGAAAAGAATCCATCTCATAATGAAACATCCTTGTATATAACAAATGGGATATTCATCATCCCCATCCATTCATACATGCTCGTACAAAGCATGGGATATTCACTATCCCCATCCAGTAATACATTCAATTTGAAAAGAAAGCCTACTTACCTTATTGAAGTATGATCTCAAAATCTTCAATTCAGTCTTGCCTTCTACCACTTAGCTTGCACCACTTAGCTCCCAAGTGAATCCTATATATACATAACATATAATACAATTGTAATTATAACTTTCCATAAGGTTTCCAACTTAATCTCATTAACATTCATTCAAGAATCTTCTTACTCCCTTATACATAATTTAATATCCCAATCTAGATCAAAATTTGGGTTTTCACTTAATTCACCATTTCTAGTCTTTCTTTATTAACATACTCAAGCTACGTTTCATTAACATCTCATACATATCATTTCATTCATCCATTTAGGTCAATTAAGTATCTTCTTCCCTAACCATTTTGAAGTGGCTATAGAATTCGTCAAATACACTTTGTTTCTCATTAAGACAATTCATCGATCATAGAATAGGCATGATCTAAATCATAACCTTTGAACAAACTGTTTTAAGGAAATTCCATTTCCAAGAATATAAATGAATTATTCAACATCATTAGCATGCAATTAACCTCAATTAAGCCTTTAATAAGTTCAATTTGTTGCTTAAACATGTTATACACAAAAGCCCTCTTTAACTTCTAATGAGGTCATTGGTCCTAACTTAGATTTCTCACTTTTAAACAAGTTCCAAATCATTTATATGTATGCAATTACTCATTTCCCCCATGAATCCCACATTAATTCATTAACTTCTTCAAAAAGTCATTGTTCACAAATTTCTCAAAACCCTAGGCAAGCAAAACTAAAATTCTATTTGGAGAAAACCAACTTACCTTTGATATCTTGCATGGCTTTGATCATAGAAGAGGAAACCAATCCAAAATCATCAAAAAACCCACCATGGTTTACAGAAAATACATGTTTCTTCCTTCTCTACTGTTGAAATAGCTAGAACTTGGGCTTAGAACCATGCTTGATCACTTTCATACATAGTCAAGTTGTATTTCTAGCTAAAACCACACAATTTTGGATCATACAAGGCTAGAGAGAAAAGGTAGGGCGTGGGAGAAGAAAGAAAGGAAAACAAAGTGAAAATAAAATTGATGAACTGGGCTAAAAAGTCGAGCACCAACTTTTCTCATCATCAGCGCCACCGCACTGGCCACCCTCCTTTGCCATCTCGTTCTGGAGCCACGATGCCCAAGCCACTGCCCCCTTTGTCTTGGTTTTCCTCCACTTTATTTCACTTCTTTTTCTTATATTTGTATCCCTCATTTTTCCACCTTTTCTTAACACATTAAAATCTATAATTTGTCCCTTAAAGAATGTTATTAAATCACCATATACATTAAGGTTCATAAGAAATTCCTCAAACTTTTAACCATGACATTAAAATGCATCATAAGTTTCCTTAATTCACTAAAATCATCTCATGTAACTACTCTCATACCTGTTAAAGTTTATAGCCACTTTCTTCACCATTTCTCTTTCCTCCAATGCAATGTATATATATTTGAATCATTTCCTTTCAAACTACATCCTTCCATTATTTCTCCCATTTGCGTCCTCTCATATTTTAATTCCTCTTTAATACTATTATTTAGACATCAGAAATCCCAGTAAGGACCATACTAGTGCCCATATTTCAGTGATAGCCTTGCCGTTTAATCATTCTACTTTCACATAATGAAATCTTTTTTCAAAACTGCCTGAAATTACATGCAATTAATGTCCATATACAACTTCAACATGCTTTCCTCAACTCAGGTCATCATTATAATCAAATAATAATAATAAAATTTTTCCCCCATTTGGATAATTTTACTACTTGCGGATTTGTATCCTCATGATACACCAAGCAAGTTGGGCTCTCTGATCATATATCCTAATTATTTAAGAGTTGTTTACTTTTACTAATAGTAACATGTACACAATGCCTTATCTAAGGTATTCAAAGTGCTAATACAATTAGGCTAACATTGGCATTATCACTAACATCATTGTAAACTAGATAAGCCTTTCAGTATTGATTAGTTTAACCAAATTGCACATCAATCATGTCAAAAACATGTTAATTGTCACCAAGGTTTCCTCATTAATATATCAAACCTTTAAATACTAACTCAATTTATAATTTCTCAGATCATTCTACTATAATGTGCAATTTACCTTAACATTACACCTTATCAGCCCATATATACACAAGATAGCATCAACCATTCCAAGAAATCGATGAAATGTTTTATTATAATCATCATGGGCACAAAATTTATTCATAAAAACTATACTAGCTTTACTCACCATTATTATGAACATGCCTGACCTCACCATCACCCAAGGCATAGAAATTTATCTCTTTATCCATGATCTTTCTTGCACCACTTTTCCAAGCATACATAGATAGACACGTAGTTAACTTATCACTCTAGGGTACATACTTCTATTACACATGTTATTATAACACAACTCATATACCACTTCCCCTATCCTTATTCTCAAGGTGAAATTGTCCAGACCTATTATTCAAATTAGTAGAATTGAAATCCATCTCATATACAACCTTTAATCCCTACACTGGGATGTATTTACCCATATCCACACCATCCCCATACTGAGATATACCTGCCCATGCCCATAAGCTAAGTTTCATAATCATGACTATGATAGGTTTCATCATGTCTCGCCTTATTACCAAGTGTCCATAGTCACATCTTATGATCATTTTTTCTAGTTATACTTCTAATAGCTTTCATTATTTACATATATACACATTTATTGTTTGATAGGATTTGCCAATTATAATTACCATCTTGTCCCCATTGAAAATGTACAATTGGATTACCCTAGTAACATTGGCTACTAATGTTGCTAGACCCATGATAGCAACATTATGCTTCCTATGGTACCCTGACTTTATTGCAGCATAGAAATATCAAGTGCATCATTTCCATTTACTAAGGGAATCAAAGATAATAGTTACATAGCCTTAATGTGTTATTCATTATAAGTTCATGTCTTATATAAATTTTCATACTGTTTCTCATATTTTATATTATTCAAAGGGATCCCACTTTTTATATTATCAGGATGTCCAGACCAGACCATCCCAAACCATTATGCCATCAAGACAGAGTGTCTAGCAAATTTATAAACTATGCCACCATCATGGCATAGGGATGCCCCATGGATATCCAGTGGGTTTTTTGGGGGTATCTGAACACTGTCATAGTCATATCATAGCATGTCTATGCCTTTTAGGCACTTTCATTATGTTACCTCTCAAGATCAAATTAGTTAGGCTCTTTGGGCATATAACTTGGGCATATCATTCTTAGAGCATATATTCTTCACATTCCAGTAGTATCATGTTACTCTTACAATCATCCTTATTAGAATAGCTTTACCATTTCTAATTTCACCATAATGCACACTGGTACCTTCATGTTGCCTATATAATTGCTTCTTGTAGTCATATTTATACTATTAAAGCACTCATCTTCATTCCACATAAACCATGTGTAAATCATACTTAATTCATTCCACAGGAACCATGAGTAAACCACATAAATCCTTAGTAATCCATCATTAACTCAATACATATGCAATTCTAGGATAGGTTACACTTCAGGAAAATGCAATATAGTCCACATATTCATGATATCATATATATTCTTCTTTAGTCTCACATACCAATATCCCAGGGTACACATGCTCAAAATTGCCATTCCTTTTTCATGCATACATCATGCTATCATGCTAGCATTATCATATCAATTCATAAATATCATGCTTAATCCATTTCATTTTAATTTTCATAACAATGTAATATATACTCATGCCCCAATACATACTTTCTCATAACTAGCATATTAATAGTTATCAAGATCAAACACATTCTTCCAACATAACAATAGAAAGTCATCCTTACTAAGATACATTCATCATCAACATATTTACAATTAAGACTCACTAGGGATAAAAACACAGCCTTCTGCCCTCTCAAGCCTTCAAAATACAACTAAAATTTCCTTGACATCAATCTTTTAAATCCCTTAAGCTAACATTCTCCCATGTTCTCATGGGTTCTCCAACTTGTATTAGGCATGTCATTTCCTCTTTCCTTCTAGTAGCCATTGCCATCATAGGTCTAAGACTCATCACATACCCTAATGTCCTAGTATCAGAGAAATATAGCTCTAATACCATTCTATCACACCCCACCTAGGGGCCTATGCATTTTACCATTACCCTGTATTTTCCTAATTTCTAAGGGAAATGTTCTACTAACAATCTGGCAGAGTCCACCCTAAATTATATGGATTTAAACATGTACAATAATTAAACATATATAAACTTGAATTTAATAACTATAAAATAATAACGTAACCCACTAAACTAGCCCAACTTACTCTCACACAGCCCGGAAACTGGAATATTTTACACCCATCCATAATATCCTTATGATGTGCTAATAAATCTTAATTATAAAGCAATTGAAATCTTTTAAATACATTCATATACAAATACATGATGGGAATACAATCCTGTTTTATCTTACTAAGACTAATAGTGCCTTCAGATTGGCTCACAAGTACCAACTTGCAGTTGGCTTTGTTATCTGCCTTGCCAAGTAAAAAAAATAGAATAAGAAGGTGTGAGTTTGGGCAAACTCAGTAAGTAGGCTAAATAGGAAATAATAGTAAAATAGAAGTAGAATATTTGCAATTAGAACATGAATACATATGTCATAATATGATCTTGAGAACATATTCATGAGGTTCAAATCCTCATCATGTCAATGAATATTTTATATCATTCTATCATATTACATATCATAAACCGAACATAGTCTAACAAGTTTAGGCCATTCTAATGCCTCATACTATAATAGTGTCATGCAGGCACTTCATATCATAATTATGTCATTCATGCAGAACGTATGTTATAACTATGCCCTACAGGCATAACTAATCCATACATACCATTATGAAATCCTTTTCATTCCATCAACATATATAGTTACATAATACAAAACAATCTACTTTTAGTATATTTATAATCCCCATTCATAAACATGTTAGGGAATACTCACGATCCTTTCATCCATGCATGATTCACTCAACTTAAGATATAATAAGGGAATACCAATTATTCCCAATTCGGCACCCATTGTATAAAAAAATATTTTCATGCTTGTGGATATACAGGTAGAAAAGAATCCACTATCCCTATCCAGTAATACATTCAATTTGAAAAGAAAGCCTACTTACCTTATTGAAGTATGATCTCAAAATCTTCAATTCAGTCTTGCCTTCTACCACTTGGCTTGCACCACTTAGCTCCCAAGTGAATCCTCTATATACATTACATATATTACAATTGAAATTATAACTTTTCATAAGGTTTTCAACTTAATCTCATCAATATTCATTCAAGAATCTTCTTATTCCCTTATACATCAATTTAATATCCCAATCTAGGTCAAAATTTGGGTTTTCACTTAATTCACCATTTCTAGTCTTTCTTTATTAACATACTCAAGCTATGTTTCATTAACATCTCATACATATCATTTTATTCATCCATTTAGGTCAATTAAGTATCTTCTTCCCTAACCATTTTGAAGTGGCTATAGAATTCGTCAAATACATTTTGTTTCTCCTTAAGACAATTCATCGATCATTGAATAGGCATGATCTAAATCATAACCTTTGAACAAACTGTTTTAAGGAAATTCCATTTCCAAGGATATAAATGAATTATTCAACATCATTAGCATGCAATTAACCTCAATTAAGCCTTTAATAAGTTCAATTTGTTGCTTAAACATGTTATACACAAAAGCCCTCTTTAACTTCTAATGAGGTCATTGGTCCTAACTTAGATTTCTCACTTTTAAACAAGTTCCAAATCATTTATATGTATGCAATTACTCATTTCCCCCATGAATCCCACATTAATTCATTAACTTCTTTAAAAAGTCATTGTTCAAAAATTTCTAAAAACCCTAGGCAAGAAAAACTAAAATTATATTTGAGGAAAACCAACTTACCTTTGATTTCTTTCATGCTTTGATCATAGAAGAGGAAACCAGTCCAAAATTGTCAAAAAAACCCACCATGGGTTGCAGAAAAGACATGTTTCTTCGTACTCTACCTTTGAAACAGTTAGAACTTGGGCTTGTAAGCATGCTTGATCACTTCCATACACAATTAAGTTGGATTTCTAGCTAAAACCACACAATTTTGGTTCATACAAGGCTAGGTGTTGGTTCCTGTCGGATGGCTATACCCAAGAGGGGAGATGCAAATTGGATATGAAAAATTCATTGCTCTATCCCTATTAAAATATTTTCCTCTTTTCTTGATTGTGTGTCGTGTATTGTAAGATAGATAATAAAAATAATAAAGTGCATGAAAGATAAAACAAGCAAGCAAACACACAAACACAAACAATACACTTTTTTATAGTGGTTTGGGAACCCCATCCCTACATCCACTCTTTCCAGAGCACACATTCATTGTGCCTTAGGTTCCACTATATCTCATATAATGGAAATACAATGTGCTCCCAACACTCTTCTAGATTCCTCCTCCAAGGGGCATAAACAATGTTCCCAACACTCTTCTAGATTCTAGCTCCAGAGGGCATAAGCTTAGTGCTCCTAGTACTCTTTTAGTTTTTACGAGCTCACCAGGAAACTCACTGGTTTCAAAGGTCACCAGCAAACTTGTTTTAGAGCTCACCAATAACTCTCTAGTTTTAAGTTTACTAAAAAACTTATATACTTTTACATAGTGTTTCTCTCAAGTATAGGGAAAGATTTGATCTCTTTTACAGCTCTAATAACATAGAAAGATTATCCCAAAATGTAAAAACAATGGTAACAAAGATTTGCAAATTAAAACTCATAAAGGATATATAAAGGTTTGAGCTCTTGGCCATGGGTGGACGGATTTGTATAAGACTAAGCTCACTTGTAATATATTCCTTCACCACCTTTGAATCATCCTACCTTTTCTCCTTAAGTAGCTTCATCATAGTTTCGACTGTTGGAGAAGATGAGTTTCATTGAATACAAAAATTAGAACAACATTAAATGAATAAGACTGTTGAGATTTTTGCCATTAAAGTCTAGGCCTTTTTGATTTGTCTCGAGCTGTTGCATCATCCTTCAGAGAGGAAGATGACCTATGTCAAAAGGTGTTCTTCGTTTGACTTGTCATAGCTTGAAAAACCTGCAGTGCCGCTTGTTACCAGAAATGGTGACTGAGATAAGTTTGACAAGTTACGGCCTCTCTCTGTCTGCATTTGTCTGCCATAAGTTGTAGATGGATTCTTCCATAGGTTTGTCTATTAGTTGAACCTTTGCAAGAGTGTTTGTCTATTGTAAGTAGTACACAAACTCTAAATGGTGTAGATGAAGTCAAATTGACTGATAGACAAACTCTGCTTTGTCTGCCTAAATTCCTCTAGGAGATTTGTCTGCTGGTAGATCTTTTGTGGATGTGCTTTGTCTGTTGTAAATAATAGATGAACTCTAGGTGGTGCAGATGAAGTCGAATTGGTTGATTGATAAACTCTCCTTTATCTATACCAATAGACAAAGTGTAATGTCCTTGTTTTGTTCCCCAATTGTTTGTTGGAGGTGGTAAATGAAGTTTGCTTTGTCTTGCTCAAATAGAGGAAGTGTAGTATTTGTCTGATGTAAGTGATAGACGAACTTTTTCTTTGCTTTATCTTGGATGAAGTGCTTTGCGGCTGCATATGGGTATGTCTATTGCAAGTTGCAAATGAACATGCCTTTATCTATTGTAAGTCCCTTTTTGTCTAAGCAGCTCTTTATCTGTTCAGCTTCATCTATGCTTATTGTGTAGCTTACACTTTGTGTTCCACATTTTCTGATATTTTGTCTCTAGTAAGTAATAGACAAACTTTTGATCCACAAATGAAGTGGAGTTCCTTCTTTGTTTTGCATTCTTCAAGCATCAAAAGGAGTTTGCTGTTGCAACTTCTTTCTTTCTTCAGTCTTGATTTATCTATCTTGGCTCAGCTTGAAGTTGCACTCCTTTGTCTATTCATCTTGCCCTTTTTATCTTTAGATTAGAGAAGTCCATTCTTCTAACTTTGTTGATCAAATAAAGTTTTCTTCACTTTATGCATGATTGTTTGGGTGACAATTCCTTCTTTCTTCCTTTTTTTGAGTGTTTGATGGAGTTTCTTCTTCTTTATTTATCATAGACAAATTTTGTCTAGTCGATGTAGATAGTTTGAATTTCTCAAACAACTTTATGCTTCTTGACCATAGCTTCGTATTTAACTGCTTTTGTCTTGCATTTGTCTGTGGAATTTTATCTTTGGATTTAACAGACAATGCAAGCTCGTTATAGCGCATCTTTGAAGCCTTATTTTTCTCCCATTGCTTTTGTTCGTGGAAGCTTTTTCATAGACAATGCAGCCTTCTTTGTTGCTTTCTTCAAACCTTTTGTTTTCTTTTTATTCTTCCACAATCTTCATTAGTTCAGTCCTTTTAGAATGTAGTAGATAGTTGTGGCAGTTTGTTGTAGATGATTGTGATCCTTCACTTGAAATTTTTTTGCACTTGCTATGCTGTTAGCTTTCAGATATAATATCAAAATGTATTTTATCCTGATGTGATTTAATCATGTTGTAGAGAAAGGATAATATACATCTCTATTAAGTGCATAATGTGAAAGCTTAAATATGGTGCTTAGTATTTTTTAGCAAATTAAAGTATTAATGAATATTAATCACACCATTAAGTAAGGGATGTGTGCATGCATAATTAAACATTCATGATTATGTATTTATATAGATCATGTATATGATTGTTAGAGATCTAAGCATATATATATATATATCTTATCTTAATAAAAATTTTGTTATCATCAAAATCATATATAGTAATCCTGGCACTAGGGAAAAAAGGTAAGGTGTGGGGAAGAAAGAAAGGAAAATAAATGAAAAAAATTGACGAATTGGGCTAAAAAGTCGAGCACTGACTTTTCTCACCGTCGATGTTGTGGTGCTAGAATCACTGGACACCACCCCTGTTTGCCATCTCGCACCGGTGTTGCGGCTCTTATTGGTGCCCATGCCGCTATCCCCTCTATCTTGGTTTTTCTCCACTTTATTTCAATCTCTTTTCTTATATTTGTATCACTCATTTTTTCACCTTTTCTTAACATATTAAAATCTATAATTTGTCCCTTTAACAATGTTATTAAATCACCATATACATTAAGGTTCATAAGAAAATTCCTCATACTTTTAACCATGACATTAAATGCATCATAAGTTTCTTCAATTCACTAAATTCATCTCATGTAACTACTCTCATATTTGTTAAAGTTTATAGCCACTTTCTTCACCATTATTCTTGTCTCCAATGCAATACACACATATATTTGAATCATTTCCTTTTAAACTACATCATTCTATTATTTCTCCCATTTGCATCCTCTCATATTTTAATTCTCTTTAATATTATTATTTAGACATTAGAAATCCCATTAAGGGCCATACTAATGCCCATATTTCAATGATGGCCATGCCTTCTAATAATTCTACTTTCACATAATGAAATCTTCTTTCAAAGCTGCCTGAAATTACATGCAATTAATGTCCATATATAATTTAAACATGCTTTTCTCAACTCAGGTCATCATTATAATCAAATAACAATAATAATAAATTTCTCCCCATTTTTAACACATCAGGTGTTCAATTTTTACCACTTTCATCTTTATCCATTTTGATACTTACACTCATAGGGGTTGGCAAGCATTTTAAGTTTTTCATTTTGAACTTTTTTAACATTTCTTTGATGTATTTTGTTTATGAATTGAAAATAACTTCTTTATTTTGTTTTACCTGTAATCTAAGAAAGAATGTCAGTTCACCCATCATACTCATCTCAAATTAACTTTTCATCAAATTTTCAAATTTCTTGCAGTATGTCTCAGTTGTTGAACCAAAAACGATATCATCCACATAGATTTGTACAAAAATAATGCCTAAATGAATATGTTTAATGAATAAAGTTATGTCAACTTTACTTTTTTAAAACTTTTTACTCAGTAAAAACTCACTCAAGTTCTTGGAACTTGTTTTAGACCATACAATGCTTTTGTGAGTTTAAATACATAATCTGGATGTTCATTGTCTTCAAAACTTGGAGGTTGTTTGACATAAACTTTATTTAAATATTCATTTAAGAATGCACTATTTACATCCATTTGAAATAATCTAAATTGTTTGAAAGATGCAAAGGCAAGTAACATTCTATTGGCCTCAAGTCTAGCAACAAGTGTGAAAGTCTCATTGTAATCCATTCCCTCTTCTTGGGAATATTCTTGTACTACTAAATGAGCTTTATTTCTTACAATGATCCCAAATTCATCAAGTTTATTTCAAAAGATCCATTTTGTGCCAATGACAGACTAATCATTTGGTTCTGGCATAAGTGTCCACACATTGTTACGCTTAAACTGATCTAGCTCTTCTTGCATTGCTATAATCTAGTTTTCATATAAAATAACATGTTTCACTATTTTGGGTTCAATGTAAGATAAGAGAGCAAAATTACCACAGGCATTATGAAGTGAGCTATGACACTTTGTCATACACATCTCCTATGACATTCACTAATGGATGATATCTATAAGCATGAATTAACTGGGATGGATCAGGTAACTCACCTTCATTTACCTGTTATTCATATGTTTCAATCTTTTCCTCGAGAAGATGTGATGATTTAGCTTTGGGTAAATCTTTAGATCCTTGCTGAATTTCATTTGATGCTTTAAGAAAATTAAATTTCTTGTAGTCTTCATCTGCAACATCAACCTTTCTCGACCTAAAGTTAGTCTCATCAGATTTTACATGGATTGATTCTTCCACCATGTATGTTCTCTTATTGTAGATTTGGTATGCTTTGTTGGAAGAAGAATACCCTAAAAATATACCTTCATCACTTTTCTTATCAAACTTACCAGGGTAATCTTTTCTATTATTCAAAACAAAGAATTTACAACCAAAAGAATGAAAATATGCAATGTTTGGCCTTTTTCCTGTCCATAGTTCATAAGAAGTTTTCTTTAGAATTGGATGGATGTAAACATGATTGATTATATAGCATGTAGTGTTTATAGCTTTAGCCCAAATCTATGAGGAAGATTGGAATCAATTAACACTGCTCTAGGCATTTCAACCAAACTCTATTCTTCCTTTTAACTATTCCATTTTGTTGTGGAATTCTAGGTGCTAGAAAGTTTTGAGTTATTCCAAGTTCATCACAAAAGTTAGTGAATTGACTGTTGCAAATTCTTTTCCATGATCACTTTAAATTGAAAGAATTTATGTACAAATTTAATTCTGAACTTTGTGATGAAATTTCTTGAAAAGCTCAAAACATTCATCTTTACCACCTAGAAACAGTACCCAAGTATATCTTAAGAAATCATCAATAATAACATACACGTATTGTTCATCACTTAAACTTCTTGTTCATGTAGGTCTAAAAAGATCCATATGCAATAACTCAAGAGGCTTTGTAGTAGAAATAACATTTTTCGATTTGAAAGAAGCTTTTGTTTGTTTGCCAAATTGGCATGCATCATATACATGATCTACATTAATCTTCATTTTTGGTAAATTTTTTACAAGATCAAGTTTTATAAGTTTCTTGATTTTGTACATGTTGGCATATCCAAATCTTTGTGCCATAATAAAGCTTCATTGTCTACTATAGATAGACATTTTACATGATCTACATGAAGGTCCAAAGTATATACATTTTCGTTACGCTTTATACAACATATAGTATTTCCTACATCATTGGGAATAGTACATTTATTGGATTTAAACACTACTTCAATACCTTTGTCACACAACTAACTTATGATTAAAGGATTGTGTTTAAGACCTTCTACATAATATGCATCAATTATATCCATACCTGAAATGCTCGCCATACCAATTCCTATGATTATTCCTTGATTATTGTCTCCAAATGTTACTTTACCTTTATCATAAAAAGACAAACTTTTGAACAAATGCTTGCTTCCTATCATGTGATGTGAACATCCATTGTCAAGGTAATAGCTCGATTTTATTCTTGAAGTCAAGCACACCTAAAAAATGAAAAACTCAAGTTTTTGGTACCCATATCTTGGGTCCATATTTGTCAGGTATGAAAATAGTTTGTTTAGACACCCAAATCAATTTTATTCCATTATTTGGAATCCTTTTACTATACAATTATCAACAACATACCCAAATTTATTCCAAAAATAACAATGCCCTTTTTGAATATTGAAATTTTTCCTTCTAAAATTAGCAATTTAATTCTTCCAAGTTGAAAATTTGATCTTCAATTAATTGTTTATATTTCTCATAGAAACACAATATTGATCTAGTTTTTGGTTTTCATCCAACAACTTCTTTGAGTGAATTTTCAAAAGGTCATTTTCAAATTTCAATTTTGAATACTCATAAAAAATAACATTGAATTTTAGTTGTATTCTCAATATCACTTCTTTTTGAATTTATTTTTTTTAACTTTGCATATTTTTCAGTTACCAATAAGTGTTGTATGTTCTTTTTGTAGTTCAAACAAAAATTCATCATAACTTACATCTTTTGAAGCATTTTTCTTTTTCTTCATCATCATGTGCCATTAAACCAACATGATACTTTTTATTATTAGATTTAGAATCTATAGAGATGGATGAGTCACTATCACACCAATCCCCAAAACTGTGAGATTTCTGATTCTTCTTTCTTCCAAGTCCTTTTAGTGTGTTGACAATCTTGTTAAATCTGTGAGATAGATTCATTAGGAAGTATTGTAAATAGTTCATGGGTAAGTTGCGATGTCCATCAAAAGGTTCATCTTTTTTTCTTTCACTTGTGATGTGCCTTCATGGGTAACTTGGAGATTTTCTCATATGTTGTTTATAGTTTTATGGGTTGAAACCCTTTCAAATTCAGCTTGAGAAATGACACAATACAACAAGCTTTTAGCTTGTTCATTTGTAGAGCATTTCTCTTTCTGTTCTGCTATCCAGGTACATGTTTTTACTTCTAGGGTTGTAAAACCATCTTTGATGATGCACCATGTAGATATGTTATGACCCATTAAGAAACTTTGCATTCTTAATTTATAAAGAGAATAATTAACTCTAGTTATATATGGAGGTCTATTTATAGATAATCCCTCTAGAAAGCTAGTTAATTGGAATATAAATCCACTACTTTCATTTCCATTTCCATTTTTGCCATTATTGCCATTGCCACTTTTGTTGGTGTTTGTTGAAGTCATAGAAGATCACTTTTAGTAATACAAAGATAGCTCTGATACCACCTGTTGGTCCCATTTAAGTACACAAAATTAACAAAAGTGAATCAAATGCACCATAATTTCAATCACAGAAAAATTCAGAACACAGAACTTATAGTGGTTTTGTAGTCTCTACCTAGTCCACTCTCCAAGTCATAATCCTAGACTTGAATTCCACTAGTCAACTTAATTCCAAGGTTATAAGTGGTAAAGTTTCTCTATTCTCTAGATTTACCCTTCTTGGTTACTATATAGATGAATCACTTACACAACCTCTAATGATTCGACTATCTCTTGGTTTATAACCTAAACTAAGGTACAAAAAAAAAATAATACAAGAAACAATAAGATAAAGCTCACAACCAATTTGATACTCAGGTGACTTTCACACTTCAGCGTGCTTCATAATCTTCTAAACAATTCCATTCACTTACAAAATAGAGGTTAAAAAATTACTGTAGATCTTGAGTCCTTGATTCACAATTTTTCATTCTCCAAGATCTCACTCTCTAGCCCACCTTTTTCCTTAACCAATCTCCCATTAAATAGACTTAACAACTATTGGGAGAAAATCTCTCAAGTGTTTACAAAAAAAGTAAAAAATACTTAAAATTTAAAACTGCATAATTGTCATTAATAGTTGACAAACTGTCAACATTTTCACCAAATTCATCGATATTCTTCCTTGAGGTTCAGCTTTATTAGATTTCTCTCTAACTGCTAATCCATTAAGGTTCAACTTCGTCGAATTTCTCTCTAACTGTTAATCCATCGATGTTCAACTTTCACTTGATTTGAACCCATCAAGTTTTTATCCATAAAACATTGACGAATTTCTGCATCCAATGCATTCCAACTTTGAACCTATTCAAAACTATTTTCAACTATTGTTTACATTAAGCCACTCACAAACACACTTACATCAATCCATTTCACATTAAACACATTTAAATCAATCTAAAACACATCAAATATCCATTCAACAATGTTTGTACATCATTAAAACAGGAAATAAAAGTCAAATAAAATCTTTGCTAGGCCAATACTCAAAAAAACTCTATTTGAATTATATTATGGTAGGAAGCCATAAATTTCAACTTTTCATATTTTTGATTGTAAATGTTTCATTGTTAATAATGGTAAAGAAAACCTTGAAAATTTTGACAGTAGATCCAATGAAGGTATTTTTTTGGAAATTCCATTATTAGCAATGCATTTAGAGTCTACAACTTGAGAAATAAGACTGTTGAGGAGTTTATCCATGTTAAATTTGATGAAAGTACTAACCTTTCAAAAAGAGTTAGTGATTTTGATGATGAGAGAGGTGAACTCACAGCAGTTATGGAGAGAATGAAACTGCAAAACAAAGAAAAGGAAGCCCCACAATCATAAACAATGTTGGATGAAGCAGTAAATTAGCTTGAACCGTCCACTAGTTAGATAAACAATGAAGGTAACACTTCTCTTCCTAAAGATTGGAGGTTCATGCATGCTTATACTGAAACCAGATAATTAGTGATGTGTATGATAGAGTTAGAACTAGTTCTTCTTATCACCAAGTATATGGTAATTTTTTCTTCATTTCTCATCCATAGCCAACATATATAAAACAAGCATTAGAAGCTAAGAATTGGATAATAGCCATGCAAGAAGAGTTGAACCAACTTAAAAGAAATGATGTGTAGATACTTGTTCCAAGACCAGACCATCAATATGTTAAAGAAACTAAATGGGTCTTTAGGAACAAACTTGATGAACCTAGAATAGTTATAAGAAACTAGGTAAGATTAGTAGTAAAGAGGAACTGTCAAGAAGAAGGGATTGATTTTGAGGAGTCGTATGCCCCTATTGTTAAAATAAAAGCCATTAGAATTTTGTTAGCTTTTGCATCCTTTTTGAATTTCAAGTTATATCAATGGATCTTAAGAGTGCATTCTTGAATGGGTTCATAAATGAAGAGGTTTATGTGGAACAACCTCCTAGATTTGAAGATCCTTATGATCCAAACCCTATATTCAAACTCAAGAAAGCCCTTTAAGTTCTCAAACAGGCTCCTAGAGAATGGTATGTGAGGCTAAGTTATTGATTGAGAAAGGATTTACAAGGGGTAAAGTAGATACCACACTCTTCATTAAGCATGACATGAGTGACATTTTGATTATTTAGATTTATGTTGATGAAATTATTTTTGGAGCTACTAATGACAGATTATGTCAAGAGTTTTCTAAATTCATGCAGGAAGAATTTAAAATGAGCTTGATGGGAGAACTAAACTTCTTTCTAGGATTGCAAGTCAAGCAAACGAAAGAAGGAATTTTCATTCACTAAGCCAAGTACACCAAAGAGACCCTAAAGAAATTCAAGTTAAATGATGGAAAGGCATATGGGATGCTAATGAGTACATCCATCAAGATAGATAGAGATGAGAAATGTAAATATGTTCGTTAAAAATTATATAGAAGCATGATAAGATCCCTTTTATATTTAACTGCCAGTAAACAAGATATTATGTTTAGTATCCACATGTGTGCTAGATTCTAATTAGATCCTATAGAATCACATCTTATTACTATTAAAAGGATCTTTAGATTCCTCTTAGATACACCAAACCTTGGTTTATGGTATCAAAAAGGTTCAAATTTTGAGTTAGTAGGGTACTTAGATGCAGATTTTGTTGGGTATAAAGTAGATAGAAAGAGTATCTCAGGGACATGTTAGTTTCTTGGAAGCATGATCATTTCATGGTCCTCCAGAAAATAGACATCTATTGCACTATCAACTATTAAAGCTAAGTATGTAGTAGTAAGTAGTTATTGTGCATAGATTCTTTAGATAAAACAACAACTAGGTGACTTTAGTATGAGGTATATTGATACACCCATCAGATGTGATAATACTAGTGTTATAAATCTGACAAAGAATCCAATTATGCATTCTAGATCTAAAAATATAGAAATCATACACCATTTCATTAGATATCATTTATAAAATCATAATATTTTCTTGGAATATGTACCAATTATCTTCACTAAGCCACTCCTAGATGATAGATTTTATAGAATTAGAAGGGAGCCTGGCATGATAGATCCACATGCAAGAAGTTCTTATCATATGATCATCACATATTGTTCTTAATCTCATGATCTCAATGTCTTATTTATTTCTAAATGTATGTCAAAATCTTATCCTGAATTGTTTATAGTCATATTCTCTATGTTTTAGATGTTGAAAATTGTGTTAAATAGATTTTAATTTATTTATAAACTCTGTGCATAAGCTTAAACGTGAATGAAATTAACCTTAATATCATTACAGTCCCAAGGCATATACCAAGCCTATTTAGGAAACTTCAAAGTTTCAGGTCTCAAATAGGTATTCCAATCCTAGTCAAACCTTTTGTAATCATTATTATGGCTTGATTTCTTCAATAAAACTTGATAAGCTTTCATTAGGAAGAATAAAAATATACGAAAAGTAGATTCATAGGCTAAACCTATTATGGATCTTAGGGGGAGCACTTCCTTTTCACATCAAATTTCCCTACTCTCATAGGTCAGACCTTTTTTATTATGACAAAAAGAGGAAGAGATAACAAAAATAATAAAAAGGGGGAGAAATGAAACATAAGATAGGAGAAGTAATAGTAATAGGGGGAGAGATAAGAGAATAGAGAAATGAACCAAAAACTAGAACTAGTGCATAACAAATTTCACTCTCTTAATAGTAAGAAGATGCACTCATTTAGGGTGAGCTAAAAGCATGAATTTAGGGGGAGCTATCATATTTTAGTAGAACATTTTTCCTAGTTCCTATTTCTTATTTCTGAAAGGTATATACATTTTATTTTTGAAAGGTATATCACTTAGATGTTTTGTTATCATCAAAAAGGGAGGGAATTTTTAGTCTAACCCTTCTACGTAGCTTGATTTTGATGATGAACATATTTAAGTAGCTAAGTTTTGATGATGACCAAACATATGAGTGATAAGTTGTGGTACTGACGAATCACTTTCCACAGTATTGTAGCAATAAATGAATAAAACAGGTTAAGCAAGTTAGGAAAGTAACTTCAGAATGATGGACAACATGTACAAGATCACGCCAAGTTAAATTCCATCACAATTGAGATTTTAGAGGAAGAAAATTAGCAAATGATCTAAGAAAGATATATCTAAACTTTAGAAAGGATTTCAGAGGCATTAAAGTTCTTCTAAAATCAAGAGAGACAATTTTAGAAGATGTAGCAAGAATCAAAAGATTTGAAAGTTAAGTCTGGAAGCTTCAAAGTTACTTTAGAAGGAGATCCCTATGCTTTAGAGGTCTAAAAGAATGAGCAAAACTTAGTTCAAAAGCAAGAAATTCATTTAGAGTTGTTTCAGCTAATAGACCTAAGTTTAGAGGATTTGAAATGGACTAGAACAATTTTGGAATCAAAAGGAGTAATTTCAAAACAAAAAGAAGCCTTCCTAGGAACCATTGGGCATCAAAAGGAAGCTTCAAAGTAACTTCAGAGTTACTTTAGATGACTACTAGATGAAGAACAAACAAATGCAAAAGTTTAGATGGTGGACAAGAGCTTCAGAGGAGAACTTCAAGTTTGAGAACCAGAGAGGTGAAGTTCAAATCATATTGAGGCATCAAAAGATCTAAAGATCAAGTTAGAAAAACTTCATGGTTGTTCAAATAGAGTACTCCACACTTCACACGTCATAAAGAATGATTAGACAAAAGAAGTCTCTTCAGAAGAT
Organism: Pouteria campechiana; assembly: GCA_036873735.1. Classification (NCBI taxonomy): domain Eukaryota; kingdom Viridiplantae; phylum Streptophyta; class Magnoliopsida; order Ericales; family Sapotaceae; genus Pouteria; species Pouteria campechiana. The sequence goes on from JAYJMB010012022.1 coordinate 34,374, forward strand.
CTTCAGAGTTGCTTCAGAGGTGTTTCAAAGGAGGGACAATAGTCCCTGGTATGATAGCATGTAGAAGAAATACCCTGAACATGAATTAGTAACTTTAGAGACTATTTTATTTAAGTTAAGAGGCTCTGAAGAATGAAGAAGGCATTGCATTGGAAGAATTACACTACTTCATATGTTCAAAAGTTAATGTAAGAGGTGTTGAAGTATGAAGGCATGGTGTTGAGGATTCACGATACTTTAGATGTTCTGAAGTTCTACTTTACAAGTTCTATAGTGTCGATAATGCTTCGGAGGACCCAAGTTCAAAATGATTTGAAGGAGTGCTCAAAATTGCAAAGCTCTCGACCTTCAGACATTCTAAAACTATGTTTCAAAGGCTTTGAAGTCATGGCAACCTCAAAGAGTCACGACAGAGAGCCAAACATGTGCTACATGCTTTGAAAGTTGCTGAGTCATCACTTCTAGAAGTTCTAAAGTTATTAACTTCAGAGGCTCTAAAGTAACATGAACTTCAGGCAACCTTGACATCTTATAAAATCCTAACGAACGCCAATTACAGAAATCCCAACCTTTAGAGGTTCTGAAATCTTGCTATAGAGATTCTGAGCAACAATTTCCCAATGGTCAGAAATTTAAAAGTTTCACTCACATTTAATGCCCGTCGTCAACTCAAATGGCTAGTTTTTGAATCCTAATATAAAAAGAGATATTTGGGGACATTTCAATAGTTAGTTGCATGAATTAAAAGAGCATTTACAAGCTTTAAAGATTTCTTCTAAGATTTCAACTCCAACTATGCTAAACTTGATACTACATTCAAAGACATCTTCAACAAATTTTTGGAGTCTAGAACTTCTATTTTTAAGTGTGTTATCATTTATTCTATTTCTTTAAACATTTTAAAATCTATCTAAGTTAGAAGCATTTATTCTATACACATTTATTTCCAATTTCTAGCATAGCAAGCAAGGGGCTTGCTATTCGTTTGTTTGTGTTGATTAAAACAAGTAGGAAAGACTTGCTGGGAAGTGTAAGAGTTTTTGGTGAGCTCTGAAAACCAAAGTGTACTTGATTGCTGATCAAGGTATTAGTGGAACCTGAGTGCAGTAGATAGAATAACTCAAAGATGTAGACTAGGAACTTAGAAAGGGCAGATCCACTATAAAAATCATTGTTTAAGTGTGCTATGTGATATTCTTTATTCCTTCAGCACCACTATTTTAATTTGGCCAAAATTTTTAAAAGTTCAATTCATGCCCCTCTTGAGCTACCATTAATTAGGAACCAACACATGATTGAAGAAATATTCAAATGAAAAAGTTTTGGGAATTAGCTGTTGGAAGTAATTGAAGTTGTCAGAGGCGATAAAGTAATCCATGGAGGAAAACATGATAATAACAAAGGTTTATCACTACTACTTAAAATTGGATCCTCCCTTCAATAATTGATAGAGTAATCAATAGAGGAAATCTTCATCTCCACAAAGCTCTATCACTAAAATTGCCAATGGTCACTGATAAGAGACGAATTGATAGAGGAAATCATAGTGATCTTTAGGGTCACTTAGTGAATAGAAGAATTGGCAGAGGACTCCACAAAGGACTATCATTATGAATGAAATATTATATTTGATTTCCAAACATTCAATTCAATAGTTAAAATCTCAATGGTCAAGTTTCAAATGGCTACGAATCCTCCCAAGGCTTATACGCAAGGAATCCATTTGAAGGAAACTAGAAGTTTTGCAACTCTAAAGTTTACATTGTGTATTTACAAGAGATAAAAGTTTTCTTCTAAGTGCTCACTCCAGCTGTGCTCAAACTTGGATTGATATTCAAGTACTCATCAATTCCAACTTCAAAGGAGCTCAAAGCACAAAGTTCTCATGAGTAATCAATTTTATTACTTGCTTTAATTGTGTACATTTTAGCCTATTTAGAGGTAAAATCTATATATAAAAGAGTCTTTTCTTTTCACTCTTTGTGAACTGTTGTTTTTGCAAGTTGAAATAGTTGCAGCAAAGGATTAGTTTTTCAAGAGGGCACACTTATAATGATTATGTTATAAGAGTTTATTGACGAGCTCTAATGAGAATGCAAAATGTCATATTTTATTCCCTTAATACTTAGCATTTACACTTATTTGATTCCAAAATATACTCATTATTCTTATATTTTGATTTAGGAGACAAATGAAGTTTGTTAAGTGCAAAAAGAAGGCAACTGGATAATTTTGGACAACTTTAGCATCAATCTGTATTTTAGGCATAAATCTCCCATGAGACCTCCAATTGAGATGATTAAAGATGCTCTAGAAAAAAAAAAGAAAAAGTTCTTCAAATTGCATGTTTGGAGTTCTAAGAGATAAAGACTACATCAAGGACAACTAAGCGGAGAAAGTATCAAAACAAGTCAAAAAGGAGCCAAAGATTACACATGGTATCAATTGTGTATCAATTTTTACATATACAGAGGATGCTTTGGAAAATGTGATCAGCATCAAAGTTGTAGATCATGAAGTTATCTAACCAATGCAAGAAGAATCATGTGAGTCCAAGTTGAAATAAGGAAGTTATGGTCAAAATAATGAATAAATGTTTGGCAGACAGTAGACCAGTGCCACCGGCGCTAACACTTCACACCACCACCCAGCAGGTCAGCAAGGTGGTGCCAACAGACATCATAAATTTTGGATTTTTGCAAAAATTGCATATTTTGTGTATTGTTTGCTCTATCTTAAATAGTAGTTTCCTAAAGTTTTTGGGGGTTCTTTTGTTAGGGTTTGGAGAGGACTTCTTGGCAGCTTTCGATAGAGAATCTTCTCTCTTCTCTCTTTTCTATCTTATTTTCTTTCTAATTTCATAGCCCTACATGGCTAAAATTTTGTTCTTGGTTTAAGGAGATAGAAGCCTCAGAATCAATATACTATGAGATCTAATTTGTTATAATTATTCAAAACATACTTAGAGTATTAAATGTTCTTCTTTATTTATGATTATGATTATTGTGTTTAATTGCTAGGTGGCCTACTAGTTTATTATTCATTGCAATCTATTACTAGATTAGATATTAAATCAGTAATTGTTTGATCCCTCTAATCTACAAAGCAACTAGGGTTTAATAATTTACTATTGTTGCAGTTATTAAATCTTAGGAAGAATATTTAACTAAATTAAATGCAACTGCATGTGTTTATGTTGTTTAGCTTCATCAATCTCTACAAATCTTAAGGCTACAATTAAATTAAAGCTCTAGCGCATGTTTGAGGTTGTTTAGTAGTTAGGGTTAATTGGATTGTGTTCTAATTAACTATGTCGAAGGAGAGATATGAAAAATAATTCCAATGGTGAATATTCAAAGTGTGAATTGATTTATAATTGCTTCAATGATCAGTTATGAGATTCTAAGAGTGGATGTTGACTCAAACTAAGGTTTTCTTCTCTAATAGATTTCTTTTATAACACTTTCTTCATTATATTCAAAACCCCCCTTTTTTATTCACATTTCATAAAATTAAGCTAGATACTCTTCGTGGGATCGACCCTTACTCACACTACTACAAATAATTAATTGGAGCAAGGTTCTAAATTTAGTTACCTATGACAACGCATCAAATTTTTTGCACCATTATCGAGGATTAATTCTAGTTGATTATGTGCTCTTTTGATCTTTATTTTACTTTGGAAAAAAAGATTTTTCCTTATTTATTTTTAGGGTTTATTTGATTTTTCTTGATTGTTTATGGTTGCAACTCGATCTTCTAATCAAGGTAATTTGCAGCACAAACTAGAAATTAAAAGAACTTTGCATATGTTAAGGAGTGAAGCTTAGAGGATTTCAGAAAAGGAGAAAATCATGGTAGGAACTCAAACTTTAAAAGAGCTTGCCACACCTGATTTGGTTCAACAACCTTTATGTATGACGTTTCCTACTTTAGATGCTAATATTAATTTTGAATTAAAATTTGGATTAATACATCTCTTGGTCACTTTTCATGGTCTTGCAGGTGAAGATCCTTATAAGCATTTAAAGAAGTTTCATGTGGTGTGAAGAAGTATGAAGCCGACAGGGGTGACTGAAGAGCAAATCAAACTGAGAGCTTTTCCATTCTCTTTGAAGGACTTGGCTAAGGATTGACTCTATTATCTACCCTCTAGGAGCATCACAACATGGAATGAGATAAAGAGGTTGTTTTTAGAGAAATATTTCCTAGCTTAAAGAGCGGCCAACATTCAAAAGGAAATTTGTGGTGTAAGACAGCATAGTGGAGAATCCCTATAGAATAGTGGGAACGTTTCAAGAAATTATGTGCATGATGCCCCCATCATCAGATTAGTGAGCAGTTACTCATTCATTATTTCTATGAGGGCCTTCTACCCATTGAAAGGAGCATGATTGATGCCATTAGTGGAGGAGCTTTGGTGGATAAAACTCCTGAAGCTGTAAGGAACTTGATTGCATGCATGACAGCCAACTCACAACAATTTGGCAATAAGCTTGATTCTCTATCCTAGCCTATTAATGAGATAAGTGTTTCTTCCCTTGAAGAATAGATTGTAAGTCTAACTTCTCTTATTTGTCAATTGGATGTAGGAAATATGCAAACAGAGAAGGCTTGTGGAATTTTTTGGTGGTAGGGCATCCAACTGATATGTGTCTAACGCTTTAAAAAGAACCTATTGAACAAGTGAATGCAAAGGGTGGTTTTTCTAGACAATCACAAAGGAAGTATGATCCTTATTCAAACACATAAAACTTATGATGTTGGGATCATCCCAATTTTAGCTATGGGAACCCACAAGTAAATCAACCCACAACTCAAAATCGCCCGAATTTTCAATAGTACAAGTAGCCATACTAACCTAGACCACAAAAAGGACAAACTTCTGACTCTGGTATGTCTTTAGAAGACATTGTTAAGTCTCTTACCTCTAACACTTTACAATTCCAATCAGGAAATGAAGGCTAGCATTCAGAGTTTAGAAAATTAGGTAAGTCAGATGGCAACCACAATCAATCGGCAGGAGACACAAAGTTCGGGAAAATTGTCCTCTCAAAAGGTGGTGAACCCAAGAGAAAATGTAAGCATAATTGTTTTGAAAAGTGGTAAGGAGGTTAAGATTCCAACAAAGATGACTCCGACACGAATAGAGAAAGCAAAGGAGAAAGATGTTGTTGTAGATAAGAACATTCCTAAGGATAATAAAGCAACTCAACATAAGTTTCCACCTCTTTCTGAATATAAGCTAGTACCATCTTTTCCTGAGGCTTTAGCAAAATCTTAAAAAATTGAGTGATATCAAGATCTATTTAAGACTTTTTGTAAGTGTGAGTAAATATTTCACTTTTTGATGCAATTAAATAAGTACCTCATTATGCTAAATTCCTAAAAGAATTGTGTACAATAAAGAGGAAACAAAAACTTCAGATCTATGAGAAGGTAAGAGTAGGGAAAAATATTTTTGCAATCATTCAAAGAAAACTCCCTGCAAAGTGAAAAGATCCAGGTATGTTTACTATCCCTAACATGATAGGTAAGACTAAACTTAAAAAGGTCATGTTAGATTTAGGAGCTTCCATTAATGTTATGCCATATTCTTTATATGCTTCTTTGAAACTTGGACCTTTAAATAAGACTAGTGTTGTGATTCAATTGGCTGATAGATCCAATGCCTGTCCTAAAGGTGTAGTTGAGGATGTTCTTATGCAAGTCAATGATTTAGTCATCCCTACTATTTTTTATATGCTAGATCTGGAAAATGGTAATCATGCTACTCATATTCTATTAGGAAGACCCTTCTTGAAAACATCCAAAACTTAGATGTTCACAGTGGTACACTTACCATGGAATTTGATGGTGAAATTGTTAAATTTAACATTTATGATGCCATAAAATATCCTGATGATGATGATCCTATTTACTCCATTGATGTGATTGATTTTTGTGTACAGAAAGATTTTGAACTTGATGGAAAAGATGAATTAGACATTGCCATTAGTAAATATCTTGAGAAGGAGAATGAGGTGTTACCTTTGAGTACTGATTTGTAGGAAACTATTATAGCATTGGATGACTTTCTGAATTTACCCTAACCTGGTAATGATCCTTACATTGAGTTACGAGTTTCTAATAAGTGACTTTTACCATCTATTTTGCAGGTATCCATTCCAGATTTGAAGCCTCTTCCCAATCAACTCAAGTACGTGTTCCTTGGAGATACAGGAACTTTACTAGTGATAATCTCTAATAAATTCACTGCATTAAAAGAAGAAAGACTTATGCAAGTTCTTAAGAAGCATAAGAGGGTTATCAGTTGGATAATGAAAGATATTAAAGAAATTGACCCATTTATTGGTTCCTGTAGGGTGGCTTAACTCAAGAGGGGAGGATGAGTTGGGTTTATAAAAATTTCTTGATCAAACCCTATAAGATTATTTTCCCTCCTTTTATGCTTATGTGTTGTGCAATATGAAATAAATAATAAAGCAGTCAAGTACAAGGAAAGTAAAGCAATCACAATTAGCACACATAAACAACATGATTTTTATAGTGGTTTGGGAACCCCTTCCCTACATCCACTCTTCCAAGAGCATATATTCATTGTGCCTTGGGTTCCACTATACCCTGTACAATGGAAATACAATAGTGTCCCCGACACTCTTCTAGATTCCAACTTTAGGAGGCGTAAACAAGTGTCCCTGACACTCTTCTAGATTCCAGCTTTAGGAGACATAAACAAGTGTCCCCAACACTCTTTTGGATTCTAGCTCCAGGGGGCATAAACTAGTATACCCGACACTCTTTTAGATTCTAGCTCTAGGAGGCATAACTCTAGTTTCATGAGCTAACCAAAAACTCTACCTTTGCAGGTATTTTATGTATATGAATATGCCTCTGACTAGGCTACTAAGTACACACAATTAAAGCACAAATAGAAAGGGTAAAACAATAAGCACCTTACAGTGATTTCAAACTTCATTGATGTAGTATTGATGTGGCATTGAAGCTCTTTGATCTTTGTAGCACTTTGAGTGAAAACACTTGGGAGACTTGAATGGGTTTCTTGTTGGTTGATTCGCCTTTATCATTTAGAACCTTCAAGCTCTTTGATGATCCTTTGAGATAACTTGATCTTTGAGTAACTCCTTGTAGCACATAAAATCTCCCTTGGGTATATTGAAGAAGAAGGCCTTGAATGGATCAACAAAATAAAGCTCTTGAATGATATTTGAAGGTTAAAGCTCTTAGCCTAGGGTTGTAAAGATTTCTAGAAAGTATTATGCTCAATCCCTTTTTCTTCTTCAACTTGTTCAACTTCTGAAATGTTCCAACATATCTCCTTTAATAGATCTTCTCAAAAATCTAACTGTTGGAGAAGTGGATTCCATTGAATGCAGAGAGCAGAGGTAGATGAGTAGCATTAATGTAGAAGAATGTTGAGACTTTCTCCCATTGGAATGCATTATCTTCTGAGTGTCTCTTAATTTGATGGAAAGTTTGCAACCTCGTTGTTGACAGAAAAGGAGATGATTGCACCAAAGTAGAAAGCTTTTTGCAGAGCATTAAATCTCTAACACATTTGAAAATAGTGATTTTTTACTATAGTAGTGTTATTATAGTCGCGTTATTGTACCAGATTACTGTAGCACCACATTGCTTTGTCTATTACTTTGTCTGCTAATGAAGCTTTGTTTGTTGCACTGTAGCAAAGTCACCATAGCATTGTTACTATAGTAAATCACTATAGCACTTCATCTGTTGATTATTTGCTGCTTTGTCTAATGGTTACTATAGCAAATTATTATAGCAATTCGCTTGCTGCTTCTACTTCATCTGCTGGTTACTATAGCAAATTACTATAGCAATTTGTTAGTTATTTCGTTTGTTAATTTGAGCTTCATTTTTTACTTCGTCTGTTACTTCAAACTTCGTCTTCCACTTTTTCTGCTGCTTTGACTTAGACAAACTTTGTCTTTCACTTCGTCTTAGACAAACTTTGTCTTCCACTTCGTCTTAGACAATCCACTTTATCCGTCACTATAGCAGCACTATAGCATTTTATTGTAACAAAAGTACTATAGCAAAATTATTGCACCAACGAACCTGCACTTGGAAATTTTTGCACTTTTCCCATATTGTTAGCTTGACATTTTTCAGCATATTTTTCATTGTAAGTCATAATATAATTATCCATATGTAATTTGCATAAATTGTAAAGCATGGATATGCAATCATAATTTTGTATCTATACGCTCATTTAAGAATAATTTCTTTTTCATGTAAAGAAAAGAATATCTTTTATAAAGCACACTTATCAAAATATGTTTATCCCCACATAATTTTCACAAGTTGTAGAACATGGATAAATAATATATTATATTTTTCAATAAAAGCTTAAAGTGAGAATTTCATAAAGCACATGATATATCTATAATCCAACATATAATAACAAGGTTAACGCACTATGGATCGTAACGAATTCTTCATTCTCTAAAATAATTTATGTAATATGCTTGCATTCAAAATATTGCAATAATGATAATTCATGCCAAGCATATTTGTCTTCATTTCGGCTTCCTAGATTAAAATCATCATTACCGTAGATCAAGTCTTAAGATAATTTTTGTTATCATCAAAATCATATAATAATTCCAACATTCTCCCCCTTTTTGATGATGACAAAACTTGAAGACTTGTGACATTTAACAGTCATGCTAATGATCCAATAGCAAACTCTACCTATCTAATTGGAATGTGTAATCTTATGGAGTTTGATAAAGATAAATCATGACGTATGATTCTATTCTTCTCTTAGATGCAAGTCATGAGAAGCATCTTTCCTAATACCATCTATCATCCCAATTTCTTAAACAAGTCTTTCTACATTTTTCTCCCCCTTTTGTCAGCATAAAAAAGGTATATGAAATCAATGGGTTATGTCTCCCCCTTAATAATAGGAAGATAAGATAGGTAAATGCAATCAGGAGCATGATTATATTCTTCTCTTAGAATGATATGGTATGGGATCAATACTTTCATCCAAAATTTTTTAATATCCTTTGTTGTATCAACCCACACAAAGTATAAACATATAAAGCATAGTCCATTCTTTCTCAAGTCTTCTTTTGTTCCAAACACTCCCATTTTGTATTAAGGTCATGACTCACAAATCTACATATTTCTCCCCTTGTCTTGTTGGGTTTCTAAAGAGTTCACAACCACAAAATGATCTTGGTCCTATACAAAGCATAACTATGAGGATGAGATACAATTAATTTTTAGTAATATAAAGGACAAATCCATGTCATGATCAACATCCAAACATGAGATAATTGTTATTGAAGTTTTAAAGATGTATAAATAGATTTCAAGCATATATCAATTCATATACCATTTCAAGGATGCATCAAAACCAAAATTTTTATTTAGACACAAAGGGCACCAAATTGATATTCATATTATTTCTAAATAGTTTCATTCATCATATGTTATAAAGAGATTACATAAGAAACTTCACCACAGCTTTCCAAGAACAATCACACATCATTTCAGTTATTCAACAGTTATGATATGACAATGCATGATCATAGTTGTTGTGTTTATTTTTCTCATTTGTTTGTGGTTTCTAAATGTTTTCAGGTTGAGCATCTCATGATTCAGAATGAGATTTCTATCATTTTGATTATTAAGTAACCTTCACATAACCTATGTCTCTTAAGTTCTTTTAAGATGGTAAACTGAGAGATATAACTATGATGGAAATCTCCATCAAAATCTCCAAAGAAAGGTACTCAACAAATGTAATTTGTTGTTGTAATTAAATTCATAGGGAGAACCTTAACTGATTATGTAATAATTTAAAGTTAATGAACAGATGGAGGCCTATTTGCCATCTATATTACCTAATTATGATATTTCATTAAAATCAAGCCACCCTTCCTCTTTTCATAGCACTTCCTTCATATGACATACATGTGAATTGTGACATTTCTTAGGCTTTCTCAATTTACTTAAATTCACATGCTTAGAAATAAGTCTTTCAGAAATATTAACTTTTCATAAATATCTTCACAAATTTTGTTCTCTTCTAACCTAAACTTTGGATCATCAAAAAAGTAAATAAATTTCAATGATTGATCCAAGAGTGTTTTTTGAAGATACTCCTTTAATTAATATCATAATTTTTGCACCTCATCAATTGAACAAATTGTCTAATGAAGTATATCTTAGTTTTCAATATAAGATTTGCTCACTAAGAAATTTTGCAAGAGACCACAATATAGACTCATCATACACGTATTGCATTGATTCCTAACCTTTCATATTTAACTGCATGCCTTTCTAAGGTCTGATCACTAAGATATGTATTGTAAATTTCTCAAGTCTGATCACTTACTTTGGAATTGAACATTTTTTACTTTATTCATCTTGATTCCTAAGATGCAACACCTAATTTTCATGATTTCTCATTCTGTAATTTTTCAAGAAGCTCACTAAGAAACAATTATTCCTAAAGTTTTCTGATTTTCAATTTCTAACCTATTCTACCCCTTATAACTATTTAATATTTTTTATTTAATCATGGTCATGAAAAAATCATTTTAAGTATCACAAACACATCATTTCATATGTAATAAGAACTTAGGAGAATATTATTTTTGTTTGAGATATCAACGGTTGTAAAAGGAGAAACTGAAGATTACAAAATAAGATGTTCTTTTTAGGCAAATTTTGGTACTAATGGAGTCATATTGTTCAACATTAAAGTTGTAGTCTTTGTTATTAGCTTTCTAATTCATTAAGAATCACTTAATTCTAAGTTTTTATGAGAAAGTTATGGTTAAAATAGTATAATTATCGCTAGAGCTACACTTTGTTTGTTAATTCATCTGAAGCAAGATGTGAATTTGAGGGCTCACGACTCAAGATAGAGGTTAATTCAGGAAAAATGATTAACATGAAAGATATATACCTTGAAATTATCTATCCATGGAATCATGAATCTCTTAATGTCGAGCTCATATGAGAAAATCATGATCAAAATACTAAAGACTGCTCCAAATGATGCGAAAATTGTAGAAAATAATTTGGTATGAAATAGACTATCACATTTTATTTGAATTTTCTCATTATACAATTTCAAGATGTATATGCTCAAACATTCTTGCAAACATTATGGTCATTAATGGTGGAAATAATAAATAAGATGCAGTAATTCCTGACATAAGCATAATTTTTAAGCATTCATGAAGATTTAAGTTATTTTGTTAATTGTTTCAATCTTAGAGATTCAAGCCTTAATGATGATTACAGAAGGAATGATTAGGCATGGAATGCCTATTCGAGACCTTAAACCATGAGGTTTCCCAAACAGGCTTGACTATGCCTTGGGATTGTAATTATACTAAGGATTATTTATTTCATGTATCAATTTAAAATTTTAGAATGATTTAGTTTAGAAATAATGAATTCATATCAATTCAAATTTAAGGCAGTCATTTTCAGAGACATGTAAAATATATAAACTAGTAAAGCATAGATTCCATTCATTAAATAAATGTATCAAGTTGGATAACTTATATCTTTTATTGCTTCCTTGTAGATTTTGCAATTGAGCTCATAACTAAAGTTGTCAATCCAAATTCCTCATTTCAACACTTGCTATGTGGAATCATTTTTCAGATAGAGTATCTATCCAGCTATCCACTCATCTTTTCATGTATTTCATCTTTTAATTCATCTAAGATGAATATTAGATGAATCCAATTAGTGCAGATGAATCATCTCTTCATGTTGTTTGTCTCTTAATTCATCTGTGATAAGTAACAGACAAATCCTTGAGGTGCAGATGACTCGTGGAGGCATAGACAAATCATCTCTTCATGTTCCCAGACAAAATGAGTTATTCATCTTTAGCTTACTTATGATAAATGAAGTCTGTTATATGCATGTTGCTATACATTTTTCTAAGATGAACTTTAGTTTGATAAAAGGTCATTGACTCGGTTGCTTCCTTTTTCTTTCTTCTGCTTGAAAGTGTGGATCGAGAAGATGACGTTGATTTTTCATCATTCTCCTTCTTATAAGTACCCATTTTAATATTTTCTTGCATGGACTTGAAAGATTGTTACACTTTTTCTTTCATTAGCAAAAATAATCAAATGTGAGATTTATGCAACAATTTAATCAGTGCAATTTCTTTTAACATAGAATAGTATACAATTGAGAATTTAGACTGCACAACAAGATATGTACTTCATCATTTTGAATAAGTCATTCATTACTTAGATTGTTTGCTTCTGATATGAATGTTCCCTTTTTCTTAGATGTCTCTAACATTCTATTTGTGTTTCAGTTTTGTATCATGAATTTATTTGATTTAGGTTATTCTAAACTATACTTTAACATTCTATACAAATGAAATCATATAAAAAATAAATGAGTAAATGGATTAAGTATGGACATTAAAAGAATGTAGAGGAATTTGGGTTTGAGTTGCCATACCTGTACCTACCTTTCCTTTGTCTTTGGCTTCTTTAAACATCTTCTTCATCTAATATCACAAAGTCATTTTCCCTTTGGTGAAACTTGATCAATCTTCTTTTCTTCTTCCTCTTCTTTAGGTTGCTCCCCTCAACCCATGAGTCTTTTTCTGTTAGAGTTTGCTCTTCCTTTTCTTCTGCTTGGTTTCCTACACTCATGTTCAGCTTAATAGGAAGATTACTATCATCTTGCAGCAAATTGTTTTGCCCTTTAGAAATTTCCTTTAACTTGTCTAACATTTCTTTTATACTTTTATAGGTTAAGACAAAGTTGCAAATGGTGGGGCAATAAAAAAGCCAATAAAAATAGTTTTTCATAAATCAAGGTCGTTGGCTATAAGACTAATTTCCAATCTCCTCTTCCATTGGGCATGAATAGATCCATCATAATATGGAAGTTGAGAGATGGAATATCCTTTGTATAACATAAAGGATGATGGTATTGGGTTAACAATGCGGATCTCTACAATTAGTTATGCAGCACGCACTAATATCACTTGTTGGTTCCCATAGGGTGGCTTAACCCAAGAGGGGAGGGGTGAATTGGGTTTATAAAAAGTTTTTGCTCAACCCCTATGAGATTATTTCCCTCTTTTCATGCTTATGTGTTGTGCAATATGAAATAAATAATAATGCAGTCAGGTGCAAGGAAAGTAAAGCAATCATAATCAGCACACACAAACAACATAATTTTTATAATGGTTTTGGGACCCAATCCCTTCATTCATTCTTCCAAGAGCACATACTCATTATGCCTTGGGTTCCACTATACCCTGTACAATGGAAATATAATAGTGTCCCTGACACTCTTCTAAATTCTAGCTCTAGGGGGCATAAACAAGTGTCTTCGACACTCTTTTGGATTCCAACTTCAGGGGGCATGAACAAGTGTCCCTGATACTCTTCTGGATTTCAGATCCAAGGGGTGTAAACTAGTGTCCTCGAACTCCTCTTAATTCTAGCTCTAGGGGGCATAACTTTGGTTTCATGAGCTAACCAGAAACTCTACCTTTGTAGGTATTTTTTA
>JAYJMB010012031.1:0-19225 GCA_036873735.1 Pouteria campechiana
TTTTTTCAATGTTTGCAATAAATGAGAACTTATCCCATTGCAACGTGGCTGGCCACCTCAGTGCTTCTAGATACACACTGTCACTTCACCAGGGCAGGGACAACTGCTTATCACAATTTCAAACATATGATTTTACACCATAGTGGAATGGAAAAAAAGGGTTAATAGAATAAAGGTTGGAGAATGGGCCAAGAGACCTGTTGTATTGTAAAGATGTCATGCTCAGGACATAGGTTATCATACTTATAAAAGAAGTAATTATAATACAAACTATAAAGAAGGCAAGGTCTTTTGAATTCCTTTTTCATTGCCTTTTGATTCAATGATAATATTTGCACCTAAGTCTGGATAGAAATGATTTGTTCCTGTCCCACTACAATTTATAGGTTAGATCAAATTTATTGATAAACTTGCTGCCATCTGTTCTACCAAAATTTTCAAAGTTATCTCAATTGGAGACTTAAATAGCCATATCATTTGAGAAAAAAATGAGAAAAATGTATCCAAAATATCTATAATCACTTAAAATGGCTTGCCTAAGCTGCAAATGTATTGAAGTTTTCTAGAATTATTCATCTAAATAGGAGGATAATTTTGGATGGAATGGATTCTTGAATCACATTCCTGTAGGTCTCACAAGTGAAACAAATTGTCAAATGGTTCCCTTGTTATGGTCTAGTTAAGGTAGTTTTTTGATAGGTTGCAAAGGGAGACACTTTTAAAACCCTGAGATAAGTTATGTCAGCAGTAGTGAGGACAATGTCAGCTATAAGGTGAATGAAGCTAAAATAGATAGGCTTTTTGAAGCTAATGATAGGTGGATGATAGAAAATATAGGATCTAATGCGGAAAAAGTAGGTTTGTTAGGAGTAGTTAAAGCTCACGTCCCATAAAAGAGGGAGGTTTGGGAGGGGTTTGACAGCCCCTCTATATTTACCTCCTAAGCAAAAATTGCCTAAGGCTTTAATTGGGATGATCGTTGGAATCTTGTTTGGACTGCTGGTTTAGAGAAATCTTTGTTAGATGGAACACACTCCTTGGATTTAGCTGACAATTTTTAAATGTGCAACAATATGGAAGATTCTGTCGACCACTTTTCACCCATTGCTCTTTTGTTAGTTACATTTGGGCAATGCTCATCTTGAACAATTTGCATTTTCAGGGCTTTCCAGGCTGGGCAATGTTCCCACATGAGCTGTTGGTATGGGAAAGCTTGGTGTAATTTTGGCTGTTGCCTATGAGGCAGTACAATCTCGGCTGCACTTTGGCATCTTTGATTGGAGAGGAAAAAGGGAATTGTTTTAAGAAAATTTGTCATAAGTGTTTCTGGATTTGACCCATATCAGCTCTTTCTATTGATTGTATCAGACATGGGAGATTTAAATTTATCCTCAGGGATGCTCTCTGTACAAATTGGGAGAAACTTGAATTGTGGTTCACTGTTGGATTTTCTTGACAAGAAAAGGGCATACCCATTGCATGAGGCTACCACCAAAGTAGGGTTGGGGTAGGCAAGATGTATACAACCATACTTTCAAAAACATTTTTGAAAGTATTGAGCACCACCAAGGATGCAAGTGAATATTACCTTTGCATCAGGCGACGCGCTCTGGATTTTCCTGATGCTTTTTTTTTTTAGAAAAAAAACTTGCTTTTCTGTTATTTTCTTTCCTTTCTATTTTTCCCTCTTCTCTTTTGATTTTGAACCTAAACTTTTAAGGGAGTTATTTTTTTATTTGTTATTGTTGTTGTTTTGCTCTCTTTTTTGTGGGCTTTTGATTGCTTTGGCTTTCTACTTGAAATAAATGATCCATTTGTCAGAAAAAAAGAAAGAAGATCTAAATCCTATCATATCTCTTAGTTTTCTCATTTTGGAAATCTTCTTTCATCTTTTTATGTGCGTAGTCTAGATCATGAATGTGTATTTTACAGTTTCAATTTTCTATTGTTTTAAAATTCATGTTAGTGTTCCTACAATGATGAAGTCGTTCAAAAGGATAATATCTTCATGTTTTCTCTTGACAGTGGGCAAGATAACTAGACATCCTGTTGCTTTTCTGTTATTTCAATTACAGTATCTAGACCTTATTTCTCAAAAAAATATGTGCATTTCGTGCCATACCATTGTGGAATGAACAAAAATATATCCACTTTAAGGGCATCTGCTTTATATATAGGAAGCTTTTTATTGTTTTCCATGTCTTTGGTGAAGTTATAAAGCATAGTACAATTTGTAGAAACTAAGTATTGTTTACTTATATAACTCGCAATACTTTTTCATTTAAATCTTTTTTGTTTTTTAATTGTCCAATGAAATGGAAGGGCATGTCATCAGCTTCTTTTGTAGATTCTCTGCAATATGACTATTCTCTTGTAGTCAGGTTAAACATTCTCAGACATTCTTTGTCTTGCAACAGGTTTCTTGGTGCTATCAAGCAATATCTCTGCTTATCACTGTTGAAGAATAGTGCATTATCTGCAATGAGTATTTTTCAACTCCTATGTTCCATTTTCGTGACCTTGTTGTCAAAGTTTAGATCAGGGTTGAAGTCGGAAGTTGGCATTTTTTTCCCAATGCTTATCCTTCGAGTCCTTGAAAATGTGCTACAGCCTAGTTTTCTGCAGAAAATGACAGTTCTCAACTTGCTGGAGAAGATTTGTCAGGATTCACAGCTTATAGTTGACATTTTTGTTAACTACGATTGTGATGTCGATGCGCCAAATATTTTTGAGAGGTACTGGTTACCCTTGTGTATGACGTTTTAATTTCAGAGTCTGCACGTGCAATTTAATTCAGATTTTGAAAATCACCAAATAAAAAGGCATCTTCTTTGATGCATCAAACCGCACGAAATTGAGTGTATTTTTCAATTTTCTCTGCACCTTTTACTTGTAGTAATTTTTTAGTAAAATGTATTGAAACACTTTTAATTCCTTCAGATATTTGCAGGATCGTCAATGGCCTTTTAAAGACTGCATTAGGGGCAACTCCTGGTTCTCAAACAACATTGTCTCCAGCCCAGGATACTACCTTCCGTCTTGAATCTGTTAAATGCTTGGTCGCTATCATTAAGACAATGGGAGTCTGGATGGACCAACAATTGCACATTGGTGATTACTGCCTGCCAAAGAACCCAGAAATTGATTTGTCTACCGTGAACCATAATATTGTTAATGGAGAAGAAGGAACTGGGATTGATTATGAGCTGCATACTGAAGGAAACTCAGAATTCTCAGAAGCTGTCACTCTTGAACAACGCAGAGCTTATAAACTAGAGTTTCAGGTAATGAAGTTTTATCTCTGTGCATGAATATGCTTTATATTGGTTAAGGTTCTTTATCTGTAGAAATATTTTTGACACTAGATAGGTTGAGTGCAGAAAGGTATTTCACTATTCAATAGGAAACCATCCAAGGGCATTGAATTTCTAGTAAGTGCAAATAAAATTGGCGGTTCTCCAGAAGATGTTGCTATGTTCTTGAAAAATACTATGGGTCTTAATGAAACAATGATTGGAGACTATTTAGGTGAAAGGGAAGAATTCCCTTTGAAGGTCATGCATGCGTATGTGGACTCAATGAATCTTGAAGGGATGGACTTTGGTGAGGCCATTCGATTTTTCCTACGGGGTTTCAGGTTGCCTGGTGAAGCACAGAAGATTGACCGTATCATGGAAAAGTTTGCAGAACGTTACTGTAAATGCAATCCAAGTTCTTTTTCCAGTGCAGAAACTGCCTACGTTCTTGCTTATTCTGTGATACTACTCAACACTGATGCACATAATAACATGGTCAAAGAGAAGGTGTGTTTCATGAACTGTTTCACCTTGATATTCTTTTACTTCAAATAGTTAGAACTTGATTCAACTATTCTGATTGCTGTATAATCTTTCCTTCCAGATGTCTAAGGCTGATTTTGTTCGTAATAATCGAGGAATTGATGATGGCAAAGATTTACCAGAGGAGTATCTTGGATCCTTGTATGAACAAATTGTTAAAAATGAAATAAAAATGAATGCTGACTCTTTAGCTCCACAGAGCAAACAGGCCAACAGTATAAATAGGCTATTGGGATTGGATAACATTCTCAATTTGGTCCCTTGGAAGCAAGCAGAGGAAAAGGCATTAGGCACCAATGGTGCATTGATAAAGCATATCCAGGAGCAATTTAAAGCAAAGAAAGGGAAATCAGAGTAAGCTAAAAGCTCCAGCATATTTTTTGTTTTCTTTTTGAATTATGGAACTTGTTTATTTTTGGTTGAACTTTTTTCCTTTTTTCCTTTCTTAATATGGAGTTTCCTTTTATTGTTGTGCAGGTCTGTTTTCTATGCTGTCACAGATGTAGCGATACTGAGATTTATGGTGGAAACTTGCTGGGCTCCTATGTTGGCTGCATTTAGTATGACTCTTGATCAGACAGATGACAAGGCTGCTACATTTCAGTGTTTACTTGGCTTCCGCTTTGCTTTGCATGTCACTTCAGTAATGTGCATGCAAACACAAAGAGATGCCTTTGTTACAACTATTGCAAAATTTACATACCTCCATTGTGCAGCTGACATGAAACAAAAGAATGTTGATGCAGTGAAGGTATGTGGACCCGATGAATTTATTTCTTTCAATTGCAGGTGCTTCACTTTCTTCTTATGTGCTTAAATGGTGGGGCATACTCTTTTCTCTTTTCTTTTTTATTATAAGCTAGGGAGTTGTGCATATATAGACATAAAAGAGGGGACGGTGCAGACTTCAGACATGCCTGGATGGTAGTTATCGCACAGTCGGGCTGTATGTGCACCGACTGTTATGTTTTCCTCTCCAACGTGGAAGTGGTGCATCCTATGAGGAGGATGAATTCCTTAGGAAATTTATCAGGCAAGCTCCAACATAAAAGACAATGCCAAGTTGCCAAAACCTCCAAATTAAGGTGCTTATACCTAACGGGTGTAGTGAGAGTCTTATGCTATAGGTTTCTTCAATTAATGCTGTTTAGTTTAGTTCTGAGACAGATCATATAACCATGGGAAAGAAGAAATTAAGTGGTACTAGGAGAAACACTGTATCTATTAAGGGCTGTGCTTGAACTTTAAGAGCTGTTACTAGCACAAACACAGAATACATGATCCATGATTTGATGAGTTGAAAACACCAAATAGGATTAAATGATATAATTATTTTGAGATGACGGATGATCTTTCCATCATTGATTTGCGTTCATGTCTTATTTAGTTTTTAATCTGTTGAAAGATAATGGCACACAGCAAGGAATTGAACCCTGGAAAACTCTTCCATGCTAATTTGTCTGTACCAATTGAGCTAGCTGGTGGGATGTATTTCATTCCTTGACAATGGTGAAGGGAGGTGCCTAGCACCTTTACAGCCTGCCCAGCTGTGCATCTTACAATCACTAACTATGAGTTGAACAATTCTACTGATTAGGTCCTTATTTAACATATTTGACTGAAAAATACAAGTAAATACACATTGAAATTTTCCTAAGAACAGTTGCGGATTACAAATTTTGTAGCACCAATCTTAGAAGTTTTTTTATTTATTTATTTTTTGTTTTTTCATAATGTTTCAAGCTTAGGTGTCTTCATTAGAGACACCAATCCGTGGGACTCAGACAAGTACTTTAGGGCTCACCAGTGGCTGTGAATCCTGAATCTTGGTACAACTATGATTTGTACAGTTGAAAAAAATTGCCAAAATGAATTGCATGATTTGAATACTTTAATCCTACTCAATTGTCTTGCTAACTTGGGTGCAGGCCTCAATTGTGGAATAAGGTTATTAGATCCCTTCACTAACTATGAGCTTGTGGAATTTCTATTTCATAAAGATCAAGTGATTCCATGGTTTGCACCAAAAATTCTAAGGATCCATGGGAATTGGGAAAAGAGGTGGAAAATAGGGGGGGAAATGAATGAAATTATGTGATAGAATAGGTTAATGATTTGAATTGAAGTGAATAAAGATAAAATAGATAGACTATTTGGATGAAAAGGCATGGAGTAATGATTGAAAATATAAGTAATAGTAAGGTAGAGTTGTGGAGGTGGTTAAAATGTCACATCAATTAAAAAGAGGTGGAAAAATAGTAAAAGAGATTTCCACCTCTTTTATCCATTACCAAACACATCCTGAAGAATTCCGTGGATTAGGTTCCCTTGTGAATTCCGTTAGCTCAGAAGTAAATTTGCAACTATGATTGAGTTGGGAATGGATTGCCCCCCTCCCCCAAGCCACAGGCAAACAGATTCCTTCTACCGCTTTAGCTTCTGTTACACTTAGAAGGGGTGTCTCCTCATATTGACTTTAGGCACTTCTCCTTTTCCACCGACCACTACACCTATTACAATCTCAAATCAGGAGGTAAAACATCCCTTCTTTGGGCTCTCTTCTTTAACTTTCCACCCACTACTTAAGCTTCTATCACAATCTTTAAGGGGCAGCTTCTTCTTAAACTTTGGGGATGCTGTCTTCCTAATTCTACAAATTTGGCATTGGAGAGGTTTTCTAAAAGGGGCTCCATTCAGGAGTTGCTGTTCAGTGACTTGAGTAAGAAGTCAAAATTGAGCATGCTTGGGTGCAGGCCTCTCTCTTTTTTGCCCATATATGGTCGTTCAATTACTTTTTCTTTTATCCTTCTGCTTCAAACCACTTGCTGGCACTAGTTTCTAGGAGGAAAAAGGCAGGCTAAAATCATGTTCTTTGTAGAGCAAGCCTGTGTGAATTTTTGGTTATTGTTGTTTTTTGAAAGTGGTTCCAAATAACTGAATTTTGGTTTTTCCACTTGGTACCATTTGATTATCGCTTATTTTGAGTAATTGGTTCCAAATAATTGACTTTGGTGTGGTTGGACCTGGGAAACTTAATTTATTGTTGGTCATTGGTGAAAAAAGGGCCAACCTGGTGCATTAAGCCCCTGCACATAGCAGGGTCTGGGGAGGGATGTCATTGAGGAAAATGATTCAAATAATTTGTTTGGATGATTATCCAGAAAAACATATTGGTGACTAGGCCTGGGCCCATTTTTGCAATCGCTTGTTTCTTTTTGGAAAATGGTCAATAGTCATTGCTATTTCCATTGCTGCTAATTATTTTCCATTTAGTAAACATTAGAATGTCGTAGATGTTGTTTTCCTTCTTCTTTGGTCCATGTTGAATCCAATTAGAATAGGTCAAACTTTACTGGCAGAATTGAAGTTTCACAATTGAAATTATAAGAAGGCACTCACCCTCTAAACCATTGTACAACAAAATAAGTGCTGGAAAGCCGTACAATATGGAGTTTTCTGCCGAGCAAGTTGGGCAGAGGTCTCCTTCACAAACTTTTTACTGAACTCCTAAAAGTGCTTCATTAAAGCCTCAGCCTCAATTCCATCATTCCAATTCCTTCCATATCATCAGAAAATTTTGATTGATTTAAATGGGCATGATTTGTTAGTTGGCAAATTTGGACATGCAGGATGCAATCTCCCAATGGCTTCTTTTGATGAATTTCAAGTTATGTGAATCTGTGTGCATGTCTTCTGGTGGGGTCTACTTGTCTGGTTCTTAAAACATTGCCTTGTGAGCTTTTTGGGTCCTTTTTTTGGATCCTGCATGTCTGGTTATCAGCTATTGGTTTAGGAATCTTTTTGTTTGATATGGGTAGGGTTTGCATGCCCAAATGTTTCGAATTACTTTTTCCCTCCTGGATGGCCTGCCTGCATTGCCTTTATGCTCCCAGCTTATTATGCTATCATTTCACTACTTTGCCTACTCTTAAATGAATTAACTACCGTTTTTTTCATTTTTAAATGGCATTAATTAACTGCCATTTTTTTATTTAAAATTCTTATTCTTTTTCTTTTCCTTGATCTTTTTTTATTTTTGAAGAACAGACAATTATGTCCATTGCCATTGAAGATGGCAACTACTTACAAGAAGCCTGGGAGCACATATTGACATGCCTTTCACGGTTTGAGCATCTTCAACTTCTGGGAGAGGGTGCACCCCCTGATGCTTCTTTTTTTGCAGTACCACACTCGGAAACAGAAGATAAGTCACAGAAATCACCTGTTTTTCCATCATTAAAGAAAAAAGGGAATGCACTCCAAAACCCTGCTGTAATTGCTGTTGTTCGAGGAGGTTCTTATGATAGTACTACTGTTGGAGCTAATACCTCAGGGCTTGTCACTCCAGAACAGATCAATAATTTTATTTCCAACTTAAACTTGCTAGAGCAGATAGGGAATTTTGAGCTTAACCACATTTTTGCTCATAGCCAAAGGTTGAACAGTGATGCCATAGTATCTTTTGTGAAGGCTCTTTGCAAGGTTTCCATGGCAGAGTTGCAATCTCCAACAGATCCTCGTGTTTTCAGCCTTACAAAAATTGTTGAAATTGCGTAAGAAAGTGTCTTTTTCTTTTATTAGAGGGCACCTCTTGTTTGCTTGTGAGTGCGAAATATGATTCTCATGAATTTTCACATGCAAATTTTCTCTTCTTTTTCATTTTCCTGCAGGCATTACAATATGAATCGTATCAGATTGGTGTGGAGTCGCATATGGAATGTTCTTTCTGATTTCTTTGTATCAGTTGGATTATCAGAAAATCTCTCAGTTGCCATATTCGTAATGGATTCATTAAGACAGTTGGCTATGAAGTTTTTGGAGCGTGAAGAGTTGGCAAATTATAATTTCCAGAATGAATTTTTGAGACCTTTTGCAATTGTGATGCAAAAAAGCAGCTCTGCTGAAATTAGGGAGTTAATTGTTCGGTGTATTTCTCAGATGGTTCTGAGCCGTGTGAGTAATGTAAAATCTGGCTGGAAAAGTGTTTTCATGGTACGTTAAGTTTTCAAATGTTTGCTTCTACCTTTTTTGTTCTGCTTTGATCTCTTGATATCCATTCATGGCACTCATCTTTCCCAACATCTAACTTAGATTGCTTTTAGGTTTTCACGACTGCAGCTGCTGATGAACGGAAGGCAATTGTCCTGTTGGCTTTTGAGACAATGGAGAAAATAGTTCGGGATTATTTTCCCTACATAACTGAGACAGAGACAACAATATTCACTGATTGTGTCAGATGTCTAACTACATTCACAAACAGTAGATTTAATAGTGATGTCAGCCTAAATGCTATTGCATTCCTTAGATTTTGTGCTGTTAAACTTGCGGAAGGAGGACTGGTTTTAAAGAATAAAGAAACTGAGCCTCTGGCATCTGCAAAAGAGGATGCTTCTGATGACCATGCGTTCACAGATAAGGATGACTATGTTTACTTTTGGGTCCCGTTGCTCACTGGTATTTATTTATTTTGTAATTTTTCATCATGAATGTGTTTTTAGTCCATTTGGTTATTTCTAATGGAGAATAAGAAACCAATATCTGGCTTTTCATTGGAAATGTTGTTTCAGGATTATCAAAATTAACATCTGACCCTAGAGCAGCAATTCGAAAAGGTGCTTTGGAGGTGCTATTTAACATCTTAAAGGATCATGGGCATCTTTTCTCCCGCATATTCTGGATAAGCGTTTTCAACTCTGTTATTTTCCCTATATTCAGCAATACACAACAAACGAGGAGTAATGTAGATTTGGATGGTGAACAGCTTTCGCTGGACCAAAAGTCTCCACAGCATGAGGAAAATATGTGGAGCTCTGACACATATGTGGTGGGAGCACAATGTCTTGTGGATATATTTGTTGCCTTCTTTGATGTTGTCCGGCCCCAGCTACAAAATGTTGTATCAGTTCTTACAAATCTTGTTGGAAACTCAATTCAGAGTACTGCTAGCACTGGCATAGCTGCATTGGTGCGCTTGACAGGCAACCTTGGGAGCAGACTTTCAGAAGAAGAGTGGACACAAATTTTTCTGTCATTCAAAGAAGCAGCTATGTTGAAATTGCCTGAATTTCTAAAGCTTCTCAGGATCATGGACAGTATTCATATACCTGATTTTTCTCAAGCATTTTCTGATGATGCAGAATTATATTCAGATCATGGATATGAGGGTGAGGGTGAGGATGTGGATGATGATAACTTGCAAACAGCGTCTTATGTAGTTTCTAGAATGAAAGGTCATATAGCTGTGCAATTGCTCATTATACAGGTATATTTTCTTTCTTATTGCATTTGTGTTATCACCACTCTCTTTACTGAATTCACCTGTGTTGTCATCACTATGATCATAGAGTTCCCCTCATCTATCTGGTATTATTATTCTACAAGTCAAATATATGAAGGAACATTCACAAACACGGACACGCATGAAAGGATGTGCTTGTTTGCCATGTGTTCTTTACTATAATGTTGATATACCCATTGTATATTCCTTTCATCTCCAAAGTCCTTAAAATTAATTCCCTTGGGGACTTAAACACATGACTTGATGACCAGTAATCAAATCAGGGAAGTGGCCTTGATTATTGATCTCCCAGTCATCAATCCAATTGATTTTTTGACACAGTTGTCTCATTCTGCATTCTTTGTTATGCTACTTTCTCTCAAGGTATCATTAAATGGCTGTTAGTTGTATTCCTTGATGTTTACTGCAATTTTCATGCCTTCTTTGCTCTTAAAAATGTGGACCAAAAGTTTTCTTACTATTCTAGCGTTTATTTTGTCTTACTAGTTGAACATCTTTGTTAACCATTATATGGTAGTAACACAAATGCTTCCAAACTTGATTTGATGTACTATCATGTCTGAAGGCCTTTCCTCTTTTCATCTCTCTTCAGGCTTTTGTCCCTATATAAATATTTATATATCAAAGTATCTATAGCTGTAAATGGCATTTAAGTTCCCTTCATTCAAGATTTAAGTCTTAAGTGATTTTCCCCTGGGGTATGTTTTGGTTTGATGTAAAAGTGATGCAAAAGGGATAATGTAATGTAAGAAAGGTGTAAAAGAGATGGACAAAATAGGTGGTTAGGTGCTGATTTAGTTTGTTAATACAATAAAGAAGAAATAAATGATTAAAATAAAATTCCATGATAATTGTAGAAAAGGTAAGGTAAAAATTTGCAAAGATATGAGTAATGATTTAAAAAATAGGGGTAATGATTAAAAAATAGGGGTAACAATGGAAAACAAAGGGTTGCCAAGAGAATTTTAACCTTATTTGGATTGAGGTAAAAGTGTGTTGCTAAGTTAAAGGGATGTATTTTACCCTCCTTTTACATTGTGTCCCTTTTATGGGGCCTTTATTGCAAACATAGCCTAAAAAATCATACAATACCCACTATTGGATTATTTATCATTAGGGGTAATGATGGAAAACAAAGGGATGCCAAGAGAATTTTTACCTTATTTGGATTGTGGTAAAAGTGTGTTGTTAAGTAAAAGGATGTCTTTTACCCTCCTTTTACTTTGCATCCCTTATATGGGCGCCTTTTATGTCAAAACAAACATAGCCTAAAAAATTATACTATACCTATTGTTGGTCTATCATTTAATGTACCTATCCTAGGTAGCATCAAACATCTTGATGATGTTAAGTTGTCTTGTGCTAGCGTACTGCAGTCCTTGTGTTGGTGTTGCTTCTAGATATCATGTCCTTGTGTTGGTGTTGCTTCTAGATATCATGTCCTTGTGTTGGTGTTGCTTCTAGATATCATGTCCTTGTGTTGGTGTTGCTTCTAAATAGCATGATGGTGCTGAAAAGGAGATGACATAACCTGATCAACCAGTTCAATTGCATTTCTAATTTGTGTTCAAATAATAAAATTTTACTGATTTAGTATTAATGCTTGTACCCCTTATGAGTGAGACTATCCAAGAACAAAAAATACGATTCCAACTTGGTATGATGGGGACTGGTTGCATAATCAAGTAAAGACAAGTCTTTTTTTTTTTTTTTGAGGGGAGTGGGGGGTTATGATGTTGCAAAACTTGCAATGGATATACTTTTTTAGGGTTTCTATTAATAATGTATCATTAATTAAATAAGGTCAGTGATTGGAGTATAGAAACACCAAACAAAATAGGTAGGGTTGTGTCAAGCATTTTTTCCTGTTTTGTAGCAACATGATTTTGACGAGGGGCATAGACATAAGATGGTTTGTGTTCTTTCTTATTGTCTTGTGGCAAAGCTTGCAGACAATGATCAAGATATTCCTTTAGATTAGGTTGTTTTAATTTTTGGTCTCAAATTTGTCTCGTAATCGGTATATTTTCAAAAGAATACATCTGAGCATAGTGATGACTATAATCTATAGGTAATACAAAATATTTGAAATGAAACTGAGAGCCTACATCTGTGAGACAGAACATCTGGATGAAGTACATGAGAGGGCTTAAATGTCTCAGTTTCACTGGGAGGAAAAGATGTTAAAATGTGTTTTGATAACTGATTTGTTTACTGAAAGGTTGTTTCAACTTTCTTAAGTCTTTCTCAAACAACAGTGACATTTAACTCAAAGACTAGTAATGAAGATGAGTGGGAGGGGAATTAGTTTGTAAGGTATTAAATTGTTCAAGCAGTTACCTAGTAGTATTGATATTAATATATTTGTAACAGTTGGAGGAGTTATAAGTCACTAAAAGGTTATCTCCCCCTTCGAGGGGGTTTGGAATTATAATTAAATGCACATCCCCTCTCCCCACTCTGTGGCTAAATCTGTCCATCCATGTTACCTCTTATTTAAGATGTGTTTCCAGTTGCAAAATCTATTATTGCTTCCTGTTTGTTTTCATTGTATGATCATTCAAATTTCCTGCAAATATCTAATCTTTTTTTTTTTTTTTTTATATTGACATTGTGTCCTGATTCAATCCTTACTCGAGGCCCATATTATGCATTAATGACATTGGCCATCTCCTCAGCTGACATGGTTTCTATCTTTTTCTCCGTTAATGTTGACATCTTCACCCTTATTGTCGTCTAGTGGCTATTGCTGTATGCCGCATTTTGTATCTCCCTCAAATTTTCTGGCCGTTGCTCCTCGATTCTTGAAGACAAGCTATATTTCAGATTAATAATCACGCAATTTTGCTTGATTTTTATATATATATATATATATTCCATGGAACAGGGTTAATTCTGTTATTTCAGATTTTGTTTTACTTAAGTCCATAGCAATTCAATAACTTGTCTATTTCCCATCACTGTTTGGTACTGCTAGAGTATGCCACTTCCTGCAAAGTCCCAACCAATCCTTGCACATTAGTTGTTGCATCTGGCTTTGGTTTGTTACCTTTTTCTTGGGAGTATCTTGCGTGATCTTGAAGGTTTTATTGATAGGATTCATTCTAAATGGTGTGACAAAAGTATCACATTGGCTGCCAAACCAATTTGGCCCCTATATATTCTATTTCTTAAAAAAATATACCCATGTAGTTCTGGTCCTTTTGGGTCTTGGATTTCTTGAATTCTTTAAGAACCCTGGGTTCATCTGGCTGGTTTAGGATTGCATCATAGCTGTTCTTATTAATTAAGTCTGGATGTAGGAGCAACAAACTTTCTTCTAGGTTTGGCTTAGTGGGTGGTTCGTTATAACTAGCATTTGTTATTGCGGATGATTTCATGATTGAAACATGCTATGGAATTTGAAAATTGATCCTATGGTGACTATCCTTTCATCAGGTTATAACAGAGCTTTATCAGTCACACCACCACTCCTTGTCAGCAGCCAACATCACCATTCTGCTGGAGATATTTTCATTGGTTGCGTCCCATGCCCATGATCTGAATTCTGAGTCTAACCTAATGCAGAAGCTGCGGAAAGCATGTTCCATCTTAGAGATTTCAGAGCCACCAGTTGTGCACTTTGAGAATGAGTCACACCAGAGCTACCTCAACTTCATCCAAACCCTCAATGTAGAAAACCCATCTCTGCCTGAGGAGATGGGAATAGAATCTAAGCTTGTGGCGGTATGTGAAAAGATACTGCAGATATACCTAAAATGTGCAGGGCATCAAAAGGCACAGCAGCTTCCAGCCAACCAATCAACTCTGCACTGGGTACTCCCACTAGGGTCAGCCAAGAAGGAAGAATTGGTGGCTCGCACGTCTTTACTTGTGTTTGCATTGCAGGTATTGGTTAATCTAGAGAGGGACTCTTTCAGGAGACATATTCGACAGTTCTTCCCCCTGCTAGTGAATCTCATACGCTGTGAACACAGCTCGGGAGAAGTGCAGCGGCTTCTGAGCCATATTTTCCTCTCATCTATAGGTCCAATAATAAAGGAATTGTAATATATGCTCTCCTATTCCGTAATGTTGTTTCTCAATTATTATCTTGTTACCATTATTATCTGTGCTTCCGTTTCTGAAGACGCTGCAGAAGAAGAGGAGAGTCGTGCATCATTTTTTTGTAGATTATTCAGGCGAAGGAAATATGGTCTATGTATATACAATTTTTGAGGAATATATTGAAGCTTATTCTCATGGCGGAATCAGAGCCCAAATAAGTTGTATCCAACTCGAGACTAATTCGTTTAGAATATGGATGTTCTCCTTTCATTACTGATTGTGTACACAGTGAAATTGAAAATACCCCCACAGACTTCTCAATGGGAGTAATTAAGCTGAAGACGGACTCAAACGTGGGATTTTAAGGCTCGCAGGCGTGAGATCTTTGCCAACACCCCCCTCTCATTATTTACTCAAAAGCTTATTTATTTAGTTTTTCGGATGATGTCTGGTTTATATAGTTGTTATTCATAATTTTTCAACCATTATGCTGTTCTCCGTTTTCACCCTTTCGCATAATTATTTTGCCATTTTACCTTTCTGCGTGACTTTTCGTTTCATATCTCTTCCCTTCTCTCCCCTTCCTAGTACGGATTAGGGAAGCATGGATGACGGGGATGACTCCACCACCTTCAAATGACATCAGTTTTTCGAAATTTGATCCATTCAAAGCATTTCTCCTTGCATGCAAATATGCTCCAAATTTTAAATTAAAATATTACCCATGTAATATATGTAATAAAAGAAAATTGAAGCTATTGTTGATTTTACTAATTATTTTGACGTGATTAGTCGATGATATTAGATTTTGATCCTACCAAGAAACTTGGCTTGAGTGTTCCAGAATCCAGATTCTAAATCCTACCAACAAACTTCGCGTCCAAGTGCAGCCGTCAACTGTGCCAAGATGCGTGAGTTCCTCATTCGGACCCCCGTTAAAAAATGGCTACCAGAAGCATGAATAGGTACAGACCTGGACTCATACGATACTGATAAAGATTATAATAGAAGAGGATTTAATCCATTGTTAATTTTATTAATTATTTTCAATGCGCATATTTCTGTTTCTTTATAAAATACATATTCAAATTGATCATTCGTATAAAAATGAAAAATAATTTTCCACATATTCATATGTATGCAGTAATATTCCACCACTCCATGTTCCATACACGGTCTAAAAACTTCATTATTTTGTGCTTCACAATGTTTGGAAGACTGGATCAGTTGGCCAACGGCCAAGATTGGTTCTCGGTCCACCGATTTGACTTGTTCATTTTTTTAAATAAAATTTAAACTATCATAAATGCGAATATGTGATAATTAAACCATAATTCTTACTTTATAATATATTTCTTTTACCATTGAGCGACATGCCTTAATATATTTAATTTATCGCATCAAATGTTATTAAAATAATTCAAAATGGTTGAAAGAAGCTGTGACCCCAGCAACAGTGGACAACCACTAATCTTCACTTGTGGGAGAAGGGAAAAGTCTCGCAGCCCTCGAAATGCAGTGACTCCAGAGCTTCGCACTGATAGATCTCCAAGGATTGGAGTGCCTTGAGCTGCACCATTCCATCAGGCAGATATTCCAATTTGGGGCATCCTTGGATAACAAGCATCTCTGGGGACTGCAGCCGTCCCAACCCACGAGGCAGACTAGTTAATGCTCCCAAAGAATACATTTTCAGTGATTTGAGGGCCTTCAGCTGCCCTAATCCATCAGGCAATGATTCTAATCTCTGCAGCCATGGAAGCAAAGTTCTTCTAGTGATTCAGTTGCTCCCATCCTTCATCGGTTAGCGTTTCATTGCGAATTTGGCAAATTTGAAACTTCTTGAGTTTTGGACGTTTCGGCAGCCCACTTGAGAGAAATTCATGACCTGCCTCCAAATGAAATATTTCAAAGAGGGGAAAACACCATTCCCTCCCTTCAATTTTCTTAGAATCAACAACCTCTAAATCTTTCAGTTTCGCAAGGTGCTGCGGCAGCGCTTCCAATATGGGGCAACAACGAAGCTTTAAGATAAGCAAAGATGGCATCATTGTTTCTCCATTGTCACATTCGAGTGGCCGCGCCTCCCACTCCTCCAAGTCGTACATGCCTACCAACTGGAGTTGTTCCAGCTTTGGAAATGCTACTCTTCTACCAACATCACACCTCCTGCCGCTGCTGTTCCCAAAGTAGAACTCATGGTCCAACTTTCTAACACCTACGTATTCCATGCTAAGGTGTTCGAGTGCAGGTAAATTCCCAAGCCCAGGCAGCTGTGCGCAGCGACTGAGAGATTCTATTATCGCACGTGTTAAATTTGAGAAAGACGAATCTTCCATCCAAACTGGCATTTTTGAAGCAGGAAAGCCAGATACTATCAGCTCTTCTAGGTTCCGATGAGATCTCAGGCCTTCCAGTACATGGCCCATCCTCTCTATATCCGCATCTCCCAATGACATAGAGAGCTGCAATGTGCGAAGGTGTGGGTTGCTCCATAGTTCTTCTCCTACGATTGCTTTCATAACCTGACCATATCAAAATTTTCGGACCCATGACATCTTATTGAAGTGAGCCTTTACAGTGTCGCGGTTGTAGATTTCCCGTGCAAGAGTGGTTTTGCCTAGTCCCTCAATGCCTAATATAGCGATAATGCGAACCCTCCCATCCTCCTGACGACTACTGCTTCCCCTACTTGCCAAGTGGCTTATAAGGAGGATTTCTTCGCCATTCTCCCTTCCGACACCTGCGTCAAAAAGGCCTGGTATCATCCCTCCCCATGCACCAGGGGCTTGCTTCGATATTTTTGGGTGGGTTGGTGGTGGGATAAATTACTTTTACGTGTATAGATTAAATAGGTAATTATAACTTCTAATCAGCACTTATTTTTTATGTAAATTAAATAGTCAATCAGAACTTTTAATTAATACAAATCAATCACATAATGAAATCAAACCCATAAACATATAATCTCTAATATGAAATATGAAAGAAAAACTGTAGGATTCAGTTTAGTAAAAACCTTTTACTATAAAATAATGAGATGGCGAAGAATATTTTGTCTTAGTGAAAATAAGAGGATTTCATCGTGACTTTAAATAGGATTTCAACTAGTTTACTAAAAAATTAATAAAGATGGATCTCACCAAACAAAATTTTCCCTCCTAAATTTCTTACTTATGGCTTGAATGATGAATATTGGTTAAAACAAGAATAATCAAAAGCTAAAACCCTTCCGAAGCTACCGCACACGTTTATGAATATTGCTTTATCCCACCGATCAAAAAAGCCTTGAGCGCGTTTTCTGACTGGCTTTAATTATTGTGATCTGATGTGCCCTTGTTTTTTCACCCAAAAGGGGATCCGGAAGAGCACGCTGCCGTCTGACAGGTGGCATCGCCTCACATATTTTATTTATAAATTAAATCGTTTATTTTTATTTTAAAATTTAATATTCCAAACTACAAGATCATGGACCTTCATTATTTCATGGGAGATTAAAAATAAAAATACTAAAATATCTATTTTTAAAATGATCTTCCCCATGCAAATATCATATTATTATAATTTATTAAATATCAAATTATTTTAAGCAGGATATATGGATCTGATAGAAAAATATAAATAACATTATTATAAAAATAATACTCATATGCATTGATGGCTAAATTCTTATCTATCTTCCTAGTATGCATTGATGCTTGGGTGGATGCGTCCGGTCTGCCTGCCACCCTTGTCTGATCCGCATTTGCTGCTCTTTTCTCATTCCTTTTCTTCTTTTGTATTGGCTGAACAACTACTAAATTTTAATAAACGTTAGTAAAAATTGGTGAAAAGATGATTTTGCCCTTCAATGGTCAAACCATTTCTAACAGTGAATTTGCAATCCGACACATTCTAGTGTAACCGGATCCATGTCTGATACCTTGAATTGATTAACGAGGAATATGGGTGTTTTGTCTTCGACACTTTATTTGCTTGCCTCAATGAGGCATGACAGCCCAATCATACTTAATCGTAGCTCCTAACCGGATCCATGTCATTTTGAAGACTGATGAATTCATTAGTCTCTCTTACACATACTCTGGTTTCTATATTTTATCCATTAAATGAATGGATTAGTCCTGTTTCATGACAAACGACAATAACATCGATTGGCTGATCCATCCATTCCACCCAATGCCAAAAATCTCACAGAACCTTGGGCATGGATTTCAAGCTGCTCACTAGCTTTGACTCTCTTTTGGGTTGTTTTGAGGAAAATCATGGAGACATCGCTAGTTGCCCAGCTAAAATATGGCTCAACCAAGTTCTTGCAACTTTCGTTGATACTAATAAAATAAACTGAAATTCTTATTTTACACTAGACTAGGAGAGCGATCCCAATTAAAAGCCTACTTGCAAAGGGAAGAGATAAAGAGACATTTGATAAGCTGAAGAGACACATAGCAAGAAACAATTAAAAAGCTAGAACGGTAAAGGCTAAGATTAAGAAACAATCTATAATCTATTTTACGTACCAGGGTGTTAGGAAACCCTAAAACCTAATAGATATTGTCCAGCTGGCATTTTGCTATGACGACTCCATATCACAAAAGGATCTGCTGACGAGGCTTCCTAGAAAATTCTTGGAAACGCCCCCGTGCAGGAATCCCCGGTTACAGAATCCCATTTGCGTACAGTTGTGTATATATCCCAATTATGTATATGTCACTTATACTCAATTACAAAAAGACCAGATGTTCATCCCCTGGGACATAGGCACTTGTTATTGCTACTTCCGAGAGAATCTCGAATCTCATTTACCTTTTTGACTTGAGTTTTCGAAGTATTTACTCCAGGAACACCCCTCAACATCCTCTGACAACTTCCTAGTTTTGCAAAGCTCTTTCGAGAAAGATATCCAGAAGATCAATTTGGGGCAACCCAAACACAAGGAAAAAAGGAAATAACTGATTTTTGGAATTGAGAGAGAGAGAGAGAGAGAGAGAGAACACGATTGGACCAATTGTAGTAAGTCAAAAAATAATTACATTCATTGTTT
>JAYJMB010012031.1:19325-47893 GCA_036873735.1 Pouteria campechiana
GAGAGAGAGAGAGAGAGAGAGAGAGAACACGATTGGACCAATTGTAGTAAGTCAAAAAATAATTACATTCATTGTTTCTACATAAATTTTGCTTCCTAAAAATAATTTGACAACATCATGTTCAAATTGACTCTAACGTTTTGTTGATACATATACCTGTAAGTGCAAAGAAAATGCAGTCACCATTGGGGCAACAATTTTTTTTGTGAACTAGATGGAGGTGTCATCTGGGACAGTTCATGACAAATAGACAATTATTCTTAACTAGTGACTGTTTCAATCTTCAGCTTAGTCTGTCAATGAATTGGACCCATGCCCAAATGCTGCGCATAGCCTCTGTAGGTTAAGATGAATTCACGAAATGTAACCATTTAGCCCACAGCAACTCATTTTCCTGGCATTCCTGTTGGACCATTTCCCAACATTTATATACAGCTCTACCTGCATGGACGTATCGCCAGTTTCATCCAGCTTCTCCCTTTGCTTTAGTCATTGATTTATCTACAGTGATATGGTCAAAACGTGGTTGTGCATCTTTAAGGGGATCATTTGGCATTGGTGGACAAGGTGATTTCCTGGCAACGTACAATCCCGGCAGCTCCTCCATAAGCCAACCATCTCTCACTACCTTTGTTTAAGTTCCATCTCACCCTATGCAAAGCTGCTACCTTTGGAGGGAAAGCATCAATTCCAGGCTCTGAATTTCCCATCCGCCCTGAGTTCTCTGGTTTTTCATTTCCAGCTACACAGATAGAATCCGTTGTTATACTTGGATCCTTCCTTTTGTTCCCATTTTTGGCATTTTCCAGCGGGCCACCTTTCCTCTTCATTGAAGCTGGCATTGAATCACCGTTATGTATCTCATTCTCTCTGGTAGATGAATTTTCAAGCTTTTCTTCCACTGAAACTAAGCATGAAGAAACTGTTCCATTCAGATCACTCATGGTTTTATAAGGTGGAATTGGTTTGCCTTTTGCAGCTGGCATAGAACCTAATGCATTGAAGGTGGGGAGAATGCAGATGATTAGTAATGAACCCTCATCAGAAATGTGGGCAGGAATAGCATCCTGATGTGTACATTCTGTTATGTATGGGATCTAGATTCCAACTGGAGTGGACTCCATAGACATTTTTTTTTAAGCATGGTTCCCATCTGCACAGAATGGGCATATCAGGAAACTTTTTCAAGACCTGAATCAGGGATACAAGATGGAGAAAAGAGGAATCGCACCCAGCCATGCAATTCACCTGGAGTTTGCAAGTGAGGTTTGGGTATGGGAAGCAGAGTATTTGGCGTAGGAATGTTCAGTGTGAGGATAGAGTCTTCTTCAGTCAGTGATCCAAAGAGTAACCGCACCGGCTGATTTCTGCTTGGATCTTTGTCCACCATCTTACTTGTGAGCTAATTAAGCACAAGGACAACCAACAACATTAGAATCTAGACATTCAGATTTTGTAACAATACACTGGCTTGTTGTGTGGGGCCAAGTATGCAGCAATGATTTGGGAGATGGCAGAGGAGAATCCTTTGAGAATTTCTTTTATAGCAAAGCTATGCACTTTTCACATCAGATGTGCACTTGCAAGTAAAATGTAGAGTCCATACCTTTCACATCAGATGCGCATGTACAAGTAAAATGTGGAGTCCACACCTTTTACATCAGAGGTGTATGGACAAGTAAAATGTTGAGTCCATACCTTTCACATCAAAGGTGTGTGAACACTTAAAATGTGGAATCCATGTAGGTGATTCAGACCATCAATACTATTGGCCCGCAACAGGCAGGAGCTGCCTCAAAACTATCCTTTTGGGAGAACCTGACCATTAGGCAATTTCTTATAAAAAGCAATTATTTTAACAACTCTAGCCAAAGTAAAATGTTTTTTGTTATTGGACATTACAGTAACATTACCAGGGTTTGGACCTTAACAACAGGCACACAGATGCTTCTTTACTCCAACAACTAAACTATGCTGCTAACTTGCTATATTGTAGATAATAGCTAGAGTGTTCTCCAGCAGTTGGATTTACTAGAATGCCTTAACGCAAGATGTTATTTGCAGAGCAGACAGAAAAAAGAGCTACAATCCACAAACCAGTTTGGATTCAGCTTAATAGTGAGTATGGTCAACTACGTATGCACTATTAAGAAGACTGTGTGATAGTCATGAGTTCAAGCATTGCCAATACATCCTTATTTCAAGATTTATTTTTCAGAAGCACAGTTCTAACATGATTCAACACGAAAAGTGACAAATCAGGCTCTCAGAAATTTCTTTGCTTGGAAATTTCCAAATTGCATCAGGATTTTTGAAAAATTGTGGTTTTTATCTGGACAACCGAGAAAGCCTCACTGACAATACATTTAAAAGCATTCAATATATTAATAGATATCTCAAAATCTAATAAGTATATTATGAAATATGCATAGAAAAATCTAAAGTCTTGAAAAACATCTAGATGCAACTATGAAAAATTATAATAGGCTCAAATACAAAAATTAGTTTTACATTGACTTGATAATACCGTTTGGTTAATATTTCATGCTAATGTCATGAGAAGACTGAAGAATAGGTTGGTCAGTCCATCCTTGAATTATCATTCTGGGTTCAGCAAACAAACATCCTCAGCCAATACTGTAGGAATTAGAGGCCTGACAATCAGGCACATTATACTACTTTGTTTATGCACCCTGGAGTCTCTACGGAAAACTGTTGGGGCAGATATGAAGTGTGTTTAGTTTAACTAAGTCTGAACCATTAGAGGAAAAGATGGGGTTCGAATCACCTGAAAACATATAGCAGAACCATCTGCACTGCAATATGCCACCTGGCCTGAACATAGAAATTTTCACCACTAATCAGAATTACAATTACGAGAAAATCCAGAAATTGAAAATTTCGGTCAGTTAGTTATTGAAACCAGTCAATAGGCAAAATCCATATTGTATAGGCCAAGTCTCAGAATTTCGTGTTGGACAAAGACAAACCATAAGACCAGTAGAATTTTTCAGAAAGAAAAAGCAATCATAAGAAGCAGGAGCCACAGATGACATTTGATAGTCACCAGTCTTCTCCAAATGGTTCTTCCAATGGAATATTCAAGATTGTCATATGTGTAGTTTGGAGCCTGCCCATCTAATGTACTTCTCCTGCTTTTGAGACACAGCCCACAGTTTGATCAGTAAGCGGGTAGATTTAATCAAACTGGTCT
Organism: Pouteria campechiana; assembly: GCA_036873735.1. Classification (NCBI taxonomy): domain Eukaryota; kingdom Viridiplantae; phylum Streptophyta; class Magnoliopsida; order Ericales; family Sapotaceae; genus Pouteria; species Pouteria campechiana. Next base: position 22,540 of record JAYJMB010012031.1, read on the forward strand.
GGCTTATTATAACCAATAGTTTCCCAGACATCTAGAGCACAACCAGGGGCATATGCTTTTAGATTTTGTGCTTTAAACTGCATCCACGACCTTTCTTCTCCCTAGTTAAAGACATAATAAACTCTGTGGACAGTGGTTTTCAATAAACTAGCGTAAGTAATGGTTGGAATTGCACTGAATCCAATTGTCCTAAAGATGTATCCAAGGCTAGGACTCTGGGTATTAAAGGTGTTCCTCCTGATCAGTTTGCTTCGTGAGTCATGACCCTGTTAGCTGGATCCATATGAATGAAGATCAAATTTAAGTTCAGTGAACGTGACATATACTGTAGCATTGATAAAAATAATGATAGGAAGTATATGACAAAGCTAGTCTCCATATATGAATAGAGATTGGAGTTGAGCTCAAACAAACTGGAACCCTGTTTCACTGACCTATCCCACATATGGCTAGTGGCACAATAATTGATAGTAAAAAAACCAAATTACTGTTAGATGTATCAACAGTAACCGTCACATCAGCTGGTGCTGGTTCAGGGAAGATAACAGTTTTTGGTTCAAAAGAAAAGACAGACTGGGTGCTTAGGATTTCTTCATATGGAAATTCCAAAAGCTACAGCCCTGTAGCTGTGACTAAGGGTCTGGATTAGCCCAGACAAAGCAGCCATGATACCAAGATGCATGCATAGTATTCATATTCTCGAGCAATGGATCAAGCAATTTTTCATACCAACCATGTTCATGTTGAAGCTAAATATCTTTTTTTAACTGGGTAAGGTAGATACCAGTGAGTCCCGATGCTTGAATACTCCAGATGGAAAATGGTGACCCATAATGACCGTGCAGACCTTGATACACTGTCCCAGCAAAAGACCTTCCTGTGACAGGAGCATCCTGTGCAGCCTTAGACAGACTAAGGAATCTCAAGGTCCCATCATCAAGGGCTATAATGATGCATCTACAAGCAGTATAATATCTGTTAGAATAGCTATTAAGAAAAATGACTTCAGAAAGGGATCCTCAACCTAAGAAAATGCATAATATTGATGGCTTTCCAGATGGTTACATATGCAGGTCTCACATTCATGGATCAGATGTATATATAGACACACAAACACATACCAATTTACCTATGGGTCCCAATAATAGTGCACCATATATAGACACAAAAACATTCATACCACTTTACCAATGGGTCTCAATAATAGTGCACCCTATATAGAAACACACAAACACTCGTACCACTTTACCATGGGGTCCCGATAATAGTGCACCATGCTCAAAAACATTCTAAGAACGGAACACCCTGCCGTTTAATGTTTGGCCAATTTACCCACAGGCCCCAGCAATAGTGTGCCATACTCAACACATTCCAAACATCCTGCTGTTTAATGTTTGACCAATTTCACCTGAATTGTGTATTGCTTCCTAGTTTCAGCACATTAACTGCACGCTCAAAACATCTGGTGTATGACCTGCACACTGCAGGTGCAGTCATATTGACGGTTTTGATCATTGGATCATGAGTTTCACTTCTACAAAGAACAATAACCGTACATTGAAACCTGAAGCATTCACCATAAGAAGAATTTTGTTGACAAACAATGAAGGACAACATTCAAGCTGTTCCCATTAGGATTGGATCTTATGATCTAAATATATTCAATCATGATATGTATGTGATCCACCAATTCATGATGGTGTGGCCCCAAAGTACTTTCACAAGTGAGATCCAGTTTTAGTCTTGACTATTAACTAATAAAAGTACAAACAAGGAGACATCGGCATCCTCCTTTTTAATCATTCACTATTTCTTCAATTGTTCTTCTCTGATCATTTTCATCATCAACATTCTGCCTCAGTGAGGAGCTTTGCATGTTCTGTGCCAAGAGGATAGTCACTTAAGCCCACTCACATTGTAGCTAAGAAAGGTTAAGATTCAACTGGTTCAGCAACTGAGATTTACACAGATTAAGGAGTGGTCTTGATCTTTTGGCTTGACTTTGCTATTCTTTTGGGTTGAAGTAGGAGAAGCTAGACTTTGTCGATGCGGCCAAGTTGCGCAAACCAAATGGGTAGATCACATATGTATGCGTGCATGATGCATATCTCTTACAAAGTCCATTTAGGTTTCTCTAGACGATTCAGAGTTTTGTGTAAGGCACAATTCTGAGTCCAGATCTGGGCATTGCCCTTTTGTGGAAGGACGTCTATCCTGATTGATCTAATAGAGCACATCTCACTCATCATAATTAGACCAAAATGCCCTCCTACCAAGTGAACTAGAGCAATATGAGAGAGAGAGGTCTATTTCCGTACAAACACTCATCATCCAATCTTTCCTTTGACCACCATCAAGGCCAATGGATGTAGGGTTGAAAATACTGTTCTCGCAATGGTTGGAGGGGTTCCCTACTCAATTCCAACCGCTAAGCAACCCAATGTCTCCTTTGACCCAAGTCAAGGCCAATGGATTTAGAGGTGAAAATAACCCTTCTCAAAGTGGTTGGATTGCAATTCACCGGCTTATCTCTCCATTCTAGCTTTTAAGTGGTCTGATCTGCATTGCATGGATGCAGCTCTTCCTTTGCATTTTATAACCCAATATTGTCAATTTCTCTTTCTATAATCAGGCCTTTTATTCACAACACACATATAGAATTTGGCCTATGCTCAAATTTTTCATTGAATATTGATTATTGCAGATTTAAATAGAATGAAATGAGGAAAACACACTTTTTTATCAGACAAAAATTACAAAAACAAATAAATAAAGATGATAAGACTACCATGAAACAAGAGTGCATAGAGTCATCACATTGTAATACCTATATAGAATTAGCCCCAACAGAAATTGCACATATTCATTTAGTTATCTTACTAGATCTCTTTTTGCTAGGCTGCCAACCCTAGAGAACCACTATGCGGCTTATGCTGGAAAGATATTGTTTCCTCCTGTTTAAGGTCATCAATCTCATCCATACTGTATGTGAACCACAACTCATAGCATATGATTACCATTCAGCAACATTTATTGAATTTGCAGTTCAGGTGATTTTCTAATGTGATTTTCTTGTCAATATGACTACCATTATAAAATCATTGTCCCTGATCCAGTGGATTCCATGATCAATTGGCTGCACACACTCAGGAAATTCCTCCAAAGCCTAATAACTATCAAAGAATAATCATTTTCTGTGTTCTTTATGTCAAAAAATAAAAAAATAAAGTTACCTGGGATCACTAAGCCAATCCAAGCTTAAAACAATCTTTCTCAATATATTAAGGTCCCACAAAGGATGGTAAGGATCACTGCAAGGAACAAGAATTTATATAACCTTTCCTCATCTGAAGGGCAATTAATAAAAGTTTCAATCACTCTAAAAGGAACAACAAATCACTACTTAAAATATGGAACAAAAAATCTTAAATGTTAGTCACTAAATTGAGCTACCACAAAATTTCAGCCGTAAAACAGAGATCTCAACAGAAAGAAAATTATGATAGAGGCATAAACACGAGGGAAACAAATAAGCGAAATTCATTGCCTTTGACATGGCAAGAAACTATGAAAATAACTGAAAGAAGTCTACAATCGAAATCAGTCACATAACATAAAAACGTAAGGCAAAACACAATAAATAAATAAATCACACCTTAATATTTTTTGGAAATTTCAGTAATGTTATTAACAGCCCTGTGATAAGATCGATGCAAGTAGAACAGTGAATTCTTACATAAAGAAGATTTAAGCTGAAGTGCAAGGTGGAAAAAATTGTTTTTAGATGCTTTTAATGCATCCTCATCATCATCTAAGATTTTTTTCTTCTTTTTGCAACTGGGATCAAATGCACAAATCCTGTCCAACAATTCTGCTCTATATAGTCAGATTCATGGTCATAGATGTGCCAAAAGATTTACATTCACTCCCAATCTACATCATTGGATTTGGGGCTGGTAATGGTAAACACCTTATGACATCTGCATCTGTTTATAGTTTTAATGGAGAATGCAACTGCATAATTATTTTGGCGTAGAGTATTCAGTAGTTTTTTTTTTTAATTTTACATATATTTGGAAATTTTTATATTTAGTTATTTAACCTAAGGTTCAATGTAAGCATCAACAGATCAAAAGATAGATCAACTTGATGAATGCTTTACATTAATATTTTTATTTATACACAGCAAAATTAAGGTTGGGACATCAACCATGGCACGGGTTGCAGACCTATTGAGACGATTCCTTGAAAAACCCAACAGGGGCTGTAACTCAATAGAGAGAGTGGAAACCAGTAAACGCAAGCAGGAGAATAGAGGTCGGTCTGTGCTGTCTTGGACTAGCCCTACTCCATCCATCTTGGTAAATGCCTCAAAATAATATTTTTATTATTTATTTATGATTTTTATTTATAAACAGCTAAAAAATAAGGGTGGGGCATCAACTATTGCATGGGTTGCAGAACTACTGGGATGCTTCCTTGCAAAACCTAACAAGGGCTGTAACTAGTAGAGTGAGTGGAAAACCTTGTAAACAAAAGCAGGAGAATAGAGATAGTTCTATGTTGTCTTAAACTAGCCCCTACTCAATCCATCTTGGCTATCTTGAGCTTAGGAATAAGCTTGGGGCTACTTTTCATTTTCTGCTTATGAATAGGGCTTCCAGCACTAATTACTACACTAAATTAAGTATCATGGACCCTATGAACTTCAATTCAAAGGCTTATTGGTTTTCTATAAATAAAGTAGCCTATATTAGGTTTAAAATAATCCAGTTCAAATGACTGATTATTAAATAAATGCCCTCTGTTCCTCTTGCTCCTTAATTCTCCTTTTCTCAAGTTCTTTCCTTCTATTTTTATACCTTAAATTCTTCTCTTCTTTCCCCACTAAGTGGGTCCTCCTCTTTCTTTCAAAGTCTTTCTAATTTCCATTTGACATTAAAGCTTCTCATTCTACAACAATTCATATCAAAGCATTCTATTCTACATCAAATATGCTGCTTGATTCTTAAGCATTGATGCATATATACATAGATTCAGTCAAAGAGGTGTGAAAATTTTCAGGCAATTCTTTGTTCTCAATTGTTTCCCTTTCTAGTACATTTGCTAGGAATGAAGTTGCTGTTAGGGCTGCAAGATTCATAACTTGATTGCATGGACAGAATTGAATATTTACTCAAAAGATAGGAGGAAATGATGCTAAAAAGAGTGAAAATGAAGTGGAAAAAAAATAGACAAAGGAAAAATAGAAAGGCCTTTTTGTGGAAAAGATAGTTAATGCCAGATATCATAGGTTTGACTATGAAAAAAATGAGGTGACTCAAGTATGTAAATGTCTTATCAAGTTTTCCTCCCCCTTTTCCACTTATCTAACTAGACCTATGAAGTCATACTCTAAGCAATTTAGTAATCATACCTATCATATTTAAAGCCTTTCCATATCTACTAAGACATGGCATTCAATATGCGTAAAATCCTCTGTTAAACAGTGGATTGATGAAATCTTTTACTACTTCCCCCACATTCCTAAGGACCCTCCTTGCCCTTTTAGAGACCACAACTTGAGCCGGCATACTCCTAACCATATTGCAATCAACTAACGCACAAAGCAGCTGATGCATGAAATAAGAAGTTCTGAGCACAAGAAGAAAGAGGCATTCAAAAGCATTGCAATGGCACAAAAAATAATGCCATTGAGATCAAAAAATCATATTTCACTTATCAATAAGCAAGAAAAGATATAAAAACAATGGACAAAAAGTTCAGTTCAATTGAAAACCTTATCAAACCAAGCACTTATACATACCGCACATCCCAAAACCGCAGGCCTTCATGCCCAGCAGTTAATATTATATTTGAGGCTTCTACATCACTGAAAATAGTAAACTTGCATTTCAGATAGTTGGTCAAACAAGAAAAAATTGGAAAGAAATATGAGCTAGAATTAAAAAGATCCAAAAAAGAAGAAAAGAAAGGATTCAATAGGAACAGCATTCATCCCATTGAACAAAATGCTATACTTTCTTTTCAAAGGTGTTGCACTTTTCAACCAGCTGGTGCTTTTGCAGGGCATACCATGCTGTCTGGTTGACATGACCACACTCTCAAGATGCTGTATGGTTTCAGGCAGTTTGAATAAGGAGTTCAATAGCTGCTAAATTATGGACATTATTCTCTTACTCTAGTACACTCATGCATCAGAAATCTACAACCTCAAACCATGGATCCTTTTAAATTTCATGATTTGTTGTAGTATTTGTGGGTAATTTAAGAGTGGCATGAACCAGAGATTTAATGATGGATGGTTTAATGGATGTATAGATCAATGATTAAACGAATGAGTGGCTAGATTGGTGGATGTATAAATAGCAGGTGAATAGAGGAATTAATGGATGACTGGAAGAGAGGACAGTTGGATGTATGCGTAGGTGGGTGGACAATGGGGTGGATGATTTGTTTGGCAGACAGATGGCTGGTTGGAAGGATACTTATATTCTTTTTTACATATTAATCATCTTTAGATATTTTCTATCTTGATTGACTGATTCACATTTATGACATTCAAGTGACATATGGTGATTTCAGGATATAATTGTACTATTTCGATCAAATAGCTATACGATAGCTACTACTAAGAAAATTATTGTGCCTGGGTTTTGTTCAGAATGATTTGATTGCTAAAGGCATAAAATGCCTTTGATATCACCTAGAGTTCAATTTAGAAACTAAAAGCATTTTCCTCATGTTTCCAAGCGTATTCTTTAGTTTGGTATACATCTTTGGTATTGGTGATCCTAAATTGCTAATACATGTTTTCACATCCCCAGTGATAATATTTACAATGAAGCTTAGTCGGTGGTACACTTTTGATGTTAGTAATACTAATATATGTTGTTCCCATCCAAAAATGATAATACTTATAATGTAGCTAATATTCACAACACTGCCCATATCTAGGAGAACTACTTTCTGTCTCATACTTGAACACCATCTGGTTGCATTTGACATCACTGAAGTAGCCATCAAGTTTTTGACACTTGACTTCAGTATAATGCAGTGCATGACATATAGATAAAATTTCACACACACATGCACCAGTTTGGTGAACAAATTATATGTAAATGGCCCTCTTCCATAAATGCAGGTTAAGTCATTTTACTCATTGCATAGAGTTATCAATACAAAGTTAAAAAGCACAAAAATCTTATTACTTTGAGAATTGGAAAAAGAGGTAAAAAAGAGGAAAAAGTGAAATATAGAAAAGTAGAAAGAAGGTCAGGAAATAATGTGCCAGGATAGTGGTAAGTAATGTAACCATTATGCAGCCTAATATTTCCCCAAGTTAGAGATAAAATTGTACGCATAGACAACAATATTGGTGACATCAAATCACATTTTCCATATCCGCATCAATACTCATCATAACTGCTGCTGCAGTCATTGGACCAACTTAAAGACTAAGATTCAAGAAAGTAAAGGTAGACTGGATAGTAATCTGAGGAAATGAATTGAAAGAAATTTTACTTCAAAATCAGTAATGAAGCACAACTTAACTTTCATCTGGTGCCCATGCAACTGCTCTAATGGGAACTGTATCTGCAGTGAAACGAAGCAAAGGCCTTGTATCTGCCAATACATAGAGATGCAAATGAAGTTTACACTGCCCATCAGTATAAACATGGGTCAGGTTATCTGGATAGTTCCTCAATAATAGTAGATATAGTGAGAATAACATGACAACCACAAAACTGGTGCTGGCTAAAATACCTTTCAAGGAATTCCCTACTGAGAACTTTAGAACAGAAACCTGAATTTATGGAAAAGTCATTAATTCTCATGAATAAAAACAAAAGTAATTCCAACAAATGTCGCACTGGCCTAGCTAGCAAGAAAGACAGTCTCATTGTGCCTAATGTCACTAATTCTCCTTCAGATTTTATAAGCACATATTTGCACATCTAACATGGAAATGTCTATTAAGTGCTCTTGCCATAAACCCATTTGATTTAACAAATGTAGATTCCCACCCCGCTTCCAGCATCACATTCCCCTTTCCAAAAGATACCCAATCAATCACTAGAAATCTCCTGCATGGTCATTTTTGAAGGCAAAATAAGTGATACTAACCCCAATTTGCAAATAATGAATATGCCCTATCATCCTTTTCCACAAGTTATAGCTGCCAATGCAACATGCTTTAAGCAGCTGCAGCTGCCATCCAGAATTGGCTACCCATGCTACCATTACAAGAATCAAGAACCTTGAACAGAGACAGGAATGCAGACCAAATATGGACCAATTATTAGAATATATGATGATAAGGAGAAAGGCAGGAATCAAGATAGTCACATGGTTTCCTGTTTCCATTTGCAGAAAGGCAATGCCAGTACTATGAGTCTATGACCCATGTGCAGAGTGAAGAATGTCCCAAAATAATGTTTTTGTGACAAATTGCATTTAATGGGGCTTCTCATCACATTTATTGATGGGCAATTGCAAATAGCAGTCAACATATAAGTCCAGTGATATTACTGTCCCATCGTGGCATCCAACTAGTAATAAATCATGTGGGGCTGAAGTTGACCACTCCACCGTAAGAGGAATGCTGTAAAACAACAAATATTAGCTAATTATTGAGCAGCAGAAAGGTCAAATAGTCACAGAAATGAAGATATTACTTAAACTTCACAAAGGATTCTAGGAAAAAGGGGAAAAAAGAAAAGAATGTAAGCTAAAAGAATATTTGTAGAACACTGCATATCCAGTTCTCTAAATAAGGGAAACTTGAATTTAGAAATATATATATATATATATATATATTAAAAACAACAAAGATTTACATTCAAAATGCCTAAATTCCTAAATTCGTGCCTGCCAGAATAAGGGAGATAAAACATAAAGATATCCAAGTTCATTCTTGACATCAGTTATTCTCTTTCTGATTATGAGCACGTCCATGTTTTGTCAGCTGTCAAGACATGACTAACTCACTGTCGAAGCAAACTTCTGATGCTGAATTAAGAAAAGTAAACTTATTCTCACACTCCCCTAATATCAACCACCTCTATTCAGCCTTCTCTTCAAGTTGGTATAAATCAAATGAAAAGAGTGGTTATAGATTGCTCCACAAGCATCCAAATGTTTAAGCCAATTAAGACTACATCCTTTGTTTTTCAGTTCAACAAATGTAATAGAACCTATGAAAAAGTACATTTTTGGCTGTATGTTTGATTAATAATTGCAAAATTGACTACAAGGTCTCATTTTTTGCAAAAAGGCATTATAAGTTTTCGGAACAATAGTAAAACAGCCTAACCTGTCAATCTTCCATTAAGTTAGATGGTCGTAATAGGCTGATAACCAAAAAAATAAAGGGCCCTCACCCAAGTTCTTCTCCAAGGGTGACAGAAAGAAGTAAAAGAGTGAAAAAGTGTAATCCCTAGAAGAAGTATAAAAGAAGAGTTGATGTTTTTGTTGCCAGGATAGAGAGGCGATATCAACCATAACGTTAATAAAAAGAAATAGATATGCCTTTTTAAAAATATGGGTACTTAGGATAGTTAAATGTTACATCAATAAAAGAAAATAGAAAAGTGTCTTACAACCCATTTACTGTAAACTAATCAAACACTAGATCAACACCATGACCATTATTTTCTTCTTCTTACAACAACCACCATCATCACTACATCAACATTTACCCACAACTATCACTCTTCCCTCAATCAATACACCACTTTCTCCATTTTCTTCACCCATAAACACCACAAACATGGCTCACCCAAACCACAACTGTCATATCTAATGACTACCTGATTGTTTGGTGATTTTGATTTGACAAAGAAAAAGAACCCAAATAGTGAAGGGATAAGTTACTTTATGATGCATCTAGTGGCAGTCAGGCGTAAAGACAGTTATTATTCATCAAGAAAGAAGTATCAGGAACTTTCTTCAATTCGCATATCCTAATTTAAGAAAAGTTGATAATGTTGCCATATGTTGCCATTTCAAATGTTGCAAAAACAGCTGTAGAACACACCACCCCTACCCCTGCCCACCCAGCCACACCCAACACATGTCAAGTTCTGTCTAATATTCAGAAAACACACACACACGTCACATCAAGTTCTGGCTAATATTCAGAACAGTATATATGCATTATGCAAGCATGGAAAATTCAGAACAGTATATATGCAAGCATGAAAAATAGGATAAATGTGCAAGCTGTCCGTTGTATATGCAAGCATTGCAGACAGGTGAAATATTCAAGACATCCATCAATATTGGATTTGGCATATAGACAAAGGCGATTGCTTAGTAATTGAACCAACTGATCAGGAAAATTTGGCTCCTTTTTGTCACAATAATACACTGGTTCAGTTATGGCTCACCCAAAAGCCAAACTGAATCTTGGACCCCCTACCCCTCTGCTGGATGAGTTTTTTATTGTACCCATATGGGATGCTAGCATTCTTAGTGATGCTTGCATTAGCTCAGTCGTACACAAGGGATTAAAAAAGCTCGCAAAATAATATCTACCTTTGCCTATCACCAGATTTCATCTTTGAGCATTTGAACACAGGCTCCAGTTTGACAAAGCGAGGATCTGAACCCAGCTTGCTGCAGGAGCTATATAACTTCTTGATCATTTTAGGAGAGGGAACCTCCCACCTGAATACAATGAAACCACAATCAGAAATCATAATGAAAGATTGCAAGGTGAAACTCCATAAGAAACAGAAACTCCAAAAGAAATACAATCTATTTGCAATAAAAGAATGGATAAACTTCAGGAAATGTGACACATTAAAGAAAATGAAACAGATTTGGAGTCTGCAAGAAAGTAATGTGTACGGTATATAACAGAACGGACACTAGAAACCTATGCGGCTGTATATTTTTCTAAGGAATTCTCTTATTCAATGCTCGCAGAATAATAACATAATTTCTTCTTCGCCCCATTAGGTGGTCAACAGAGAAACAAATAGAGGTCTATGACAGCCCATTCAAACATAAATGGAAAGAAGAACATGCTTTCAGACTTGAATAGCCAAAACCCACCATCCAGTTTTTAACTGGAAAGTTATTCATGTTGACATTAAAAAAAGAAAAGAAAAGTAGAAAACCTTAAAGAGAAGAAAGTTGTCAAATGGACAAGTCATCCTCAAGTGTCTGGAGAATTCAAGCGTGTGTGTGTTTGTGGTACTGTGGTTAACTTCCAGTGTTAGCTTATAAAACATAAAATAGGCAAGCCTTTCAAATACATAAAAAGCACCAAGTGTCTGCAGAATTCAAGTGTTAAAAGCTCCAGATGTTAAGTATGGTATTGAGATACATAGCTGCATAAAGCCAAAATTCCGCCCTTTCGAATCTTTATTTTCAAAAAAACAGAATCTACATATTCGCATTTATGAATATATGGCATGCAGGCAGCTCTTGGTGCTGGAGAATTTAAGTGTTCAATGCTCCAGATGTTAAGTATGATTATTGATAGACATGGCTGCATAAAGCCAATATTCTGCTTTTTCGTATCTTTATTATCAAATACTAAAGGACAAAAACCAATATAGCGAAGAATGTGTAGGACATGTAGCTAAACAAATATATGCTCCATAGTGTAGCCGGAGCAGCAGTCATACCAGCATCGGATGCAAAATTAACCAAACAAACCAACATGAACAATGGGTTGTGTTTGCCATATTTTCCAATTCATGAAGCCTCAGTAAATTCATTTTCCCAAGGAGAACAATACAATGCTCTTAGGATTGGTATTACAAATCCAGATTCTATGGGATTGTACATCTGGTGATACGGAATCACCCTCCTAGTGGGACAACCGGTAGTAAGATTCAAGTGAATAGTAAGGAATTGTGGGAGGGAAAGAGTGCTCCTGCCCTTTACCCAAACAGTATGGCAATCCACCTATTGTGTGCTGCTGCCATGCTAGAAAGCAGATGCAATTCATAGAGAAACAGACAGCAAGAAAACAAGTTGAGCAAAGAAAGGATATAAGCAATGATTCACAGCCAGCAGTGGATATACACCCATCTGATCCATATATCAACATAATGATTGCTGGCTATGCATTGACCCACTTGATGTCCCACCTGATCAACAGTCCTTATCACCCACAACTTGCAATCTAAATATGTACAATAGGTCAATCCATTGTAGCAGAGAACAGTCAAGCGTCAGCCATCATGGAAATTACGTAATGGTGGTGATTAAGACCATTAACCATTTTAGGCCTTCTAGCCATAGCAGTTCACTCATGACCTTTTTAAAACATTTCACCATATTTTACACTACTTTCTCTCAAAGGTAAAATCCATAGAAACTCTGACCATCTATGCTTGCTGTTAAATATGAATCACCAAAATTTATGGTGGAAATGATGACTGAATGATCTTTATCCACTTAAAAGAAAATCAAAAAAAAGGGGGGACTTCAACAGGCCTATAATGGCTGTTATATAAAGACAACAGATTCCATCACTACAAATTATTCAACACTTTGGGTTGACTATATCATCGAGGTTTCTCAAAAGCATCATTTGAACATACAAAAGAACACCAAAAAGCAAGAGAGATGTTGAACAATCAAAGGAGAATAGCATACACTTCTAGAGAACCATTTCCCAATAAGACTGCAAGATATCCCATGCAATGTTTGTGAACTGGATCCTTAGCATTTGAAGGCTGCCATTTCACATCCCATGCAACTTTTCCATTATGAGCAAGGCATAGAACAAGTCTGGGCAAAAAGATATCCTTGGGAAGAAGAGAACTGGTGGTGCAAACAACCAATGGCCTTTCAGGAAGTGCACGTTGATTTGATGGCATGATGACCCGATCATGGTTGCTATTTTCTGGTAGAACTGACTCAGACAATTCTTTATTCTTATTGATAATAGACAAAGAAGGGTTCTCACTGTTGTTAAGAACCCCTGTCAACACCTCATTTTCCATTCTTCTTTCTCCAGTGCAAGTAAATAGACCATCAGCAACATGGTCGCATGCTTCTGCCTCTAACTTGTCCTCTGCATCACCTCTTTCTATTACATATCTTATATTTAGACCTTCGGCACTACCTAAATCATCAGGTTCAGTGCTCACTGTCCTCTTTCTGCCTCTACCCTTGAGTTTGGGCTTTCCTGGAGCAATGTCCTCTTTCATGTCAATGTTCAAAAGGCACCATATCTGAATGGCACCTCTTCCACTCACTGGTGAACCCATCTTGTGATATGATGAGTCAGGAGGATGCACAGCAACAGCAAGATACTGAAATGAAAGACAATGATAACAGTTAGTAGGAAATGTTAACATGCATATTATTAAAAAATACTGAGTTTCAGCAGCAATTTTATATTGAATTGAAGAATCAGGCATTGGTTAATAATAATGAAATGCCAGATTCATTTATTGCTACATAAAAAAATGTTAGAATTTTGTAAGGAATTATTTACGATAATTCATGCTCGACACTAACAAATTTACCAATTCAATTGAGGATCAGGCAGCCAAACTCTAGCATTGCCACAAGTCCAACTTGAAACGAAAGTGAGAACAGTACAGTTATTTCATTTAATTAAGCCAAAATTATTGATTCACAATGAGCACAAACACAATAGGGGTTGGTTCTTCTTCAAAAGAAAGACATCCTCCACTAATTTTCTTTTTATAGAATAGTAAAATGTTATAAAAAATAAAATAAAATAAAATGATGCACTGCTGGGTAAAAAAGAAGACCTGGCTAACCTACCTTTACTAGAATTTTGCCAAATTAGATCTACTCATCACCAAAATCTAGACAAGAGAGAAAATTACCGAATCCCCCTCGAATATTTCTAACAACATCAGAAATTCTCAAAATGTTTATTTTTGTATATTGTCCAAAATTTTGCTAATGACATGAAATACCCATTTGAAGGAAACATCTTTCTACAAAATGACAAAAAAAGTCCTTTTATTCATGCATGAGTACTTAGCAGATGCTCTCCCACAATTTCTATGTTGTCCATTTGATTCTCACATCAACATTAAGGCTCCAAGGAAAAAGAAAAAAGAAAAAAATAATAATAAAGTGACCACTGACTAGCACCAGGTAATCAGAGAATATAATTATCAATCATAGAGTTAAGTTTAGCATGATTGTGCTTTATATTCTTTCAACATACCTATTGTGCTTTATAATCTTTCACCTTCACTGAATCACTAAAACAAAACTCATTTGGCAGACAAGTCATGCTTATGCTTGAGCTTTCTGGGATCAACTAGGCTGGAAGGGCTCATTTGGAAGTTGGGCTTTGCTTCACCTCAAGCTCAATTCATTTATATGTTAGTATTTATGTGGTGCAATGGTTATGTATTATACTAAAAAATATGCCTAGTAATCTGGAAGCTCAAATTTAATATTCCAAAGTTTTGAGATTGATAGATCAACCTTGAGCCTGCTTATTTTGAATATCAAATCAAGCTCAAGCAAAATGAATTGCTTGGGTCAGCTTGACTCATTCACAAACCTAATGTTATCCTACTGCACCTTTGAGAACTTTTATCACTTGAAAGTAAAAGAAATCAATTACAGCATTTCCGGTCCAAAGGTGGAGTGTAAACCTGGGTCTGATCACATTTGAACTCAAGTCTTCCTCCTACCTGACTAAGGAAACTCCATTGTTATAAAATAAAATGCCCATGATTCATATATGGTCAAATCAAGTCTATCATGAGCACACAACATAGTGAAGTTGACTGTCATCTTATTTGCAAGATGGTGGTATCAAAATAACTCCACTCTTGCCAAAGGTCTAATGATCAACTAGTAGATCTTTTGCTTCAAGACCTTAGGGCAGGCAACTTTGTTAAATGTATTCCAAGTTCCAACATGGACAAAATCTGAATATCCATGCTCTAAATCTAAGATTCTTGTAATAAAAAAAAATGTAAAGGTTTTGCCACGTGTCACATCTGTATCTAGCCTTCTGTCTTGTGGAGCACCATATGTATACTAATGTAATGTTGTCAGTATGCACATCAGTGTATGGGTTTTTTAGCAAATAAATGCACCAAACTTTTCCTTTTACGTAGAATTCTCTCTCTGCTCATTCCCTTGTTTTATCCTGCTTACCTCCAACTTACTTTAAAAACAAGTAGATGCTAAGCAGAACACTCTAGCAGAACTCAAAGCAGAGGATATTCAGAATTACTTAAAAGTAGAATTGCTTTATAGGCTAAAGAAAGGGAGTTCCCAACTCTACTATGGAGAAAGTAAAATTCAAGAGGAACTTTTAAAGTACCTCACATGTAATGTGGCAGTGAAGCTTCCGAAAAATTCTAGGACACCAATCCAATGCCCAAACTTGCCCACCAACATGCAAGACAAAATCTTTGCTGCAAAAAGGTATAACTGTTAATAGATGATGACAATGAAGCTCCAATCTTGATGAATATAATAAAGTAGCAGCTAAAAAGAAAAGAGAAAAATGGGGTAAAAACAGAACAAAGACCAGAAAATCATAATGATCTACACCTATAGAAATGGCACCAAGTTCTCATATTAAGAAATATAAAAATGTTCTGCTAGGTAAAGACTCCAAAAAGTGCTTTCCTAGAATTCCTTTTTCTTTACTTTTTAATTTTCTTTTTGTCCTTTCTTTCTTTCTTTTCTTTCTCTTTTGCTTGGGAATTGAATATCCGTTTTCCTAGTATTCATCACTACAAAAATGAAACCCATTAACTAAAAATCACCGCCTGCTGGCCCTGTTGCAACTATGGAGCAATGGCTGATTGATCATATCACAATAGTCACAAGATAGAAAACAAGAATGCTACACAGAAGTTCTGCAATTTGCTTACCACCTGAATTTGCCCTTTAACTGGAGTAGGACAAAGGAAACATGCTTCCAACTAAAGTTTGCTAGGAACTTAGGAACAAACTTGAAATCTAATTCCAAACTAAATGCTGATAGTTGAAGATATATCAACAATACATGAAATAGAAAGCCAATAACAAGTAAGTGTTCATCCCTGGTAGAAACTGGAGAGAAATATGAATGACAGTAAACTTCCATAATAGATGTTTTTATCCTTGAATGAAATCAAATTGGACAAGATCTGTCATTAATCGCCCAAACACATAAAGGAAATGCACATAAAAATAGTTATTTTGCATGCCCATCTTAGAGTTCAATCTCTAGTGTCGAAAATCCACTCCTCTCACCAAATTAACATACATTCAAGGTCATCATTGTCTTGGGTTTGGAATGTGCTTCTTTTTCTCTAGCACTTGTGTTTTTGACAAGCATATGTCCTAACAAAACAAGAATTTGTTCTCTGATGAAAATGCATCAACAAGAAACCAGACATGTGTTATTAAAAGTGCCAGAAAGAAACAAGATCACCAGCAGAAGTATTCAAACCCATGGCCAGGCCACAGAAATCCAACCAGCTTCACCTAACGAAGCAGTTATCAGGAGAAATAGCAACTGCACCAGAAAGAATCCTCTAGTTCATTCTACTGCAAACAATTAGTTGAAGACCAGATACAGCTAAACTCTTAAGGACATGTAGACATGAATCAAGTATTGCTATATATGCTACACAATGGTGTCAGTAAAGTGGAGGTAAGAATCTTCTTGGAAAAAAAATCAGTAAAAAAGAAAAGAAAACAAATAAAGAAAGAAAGAAAAAAGATAACACGAAATGAAATCAGGCTTTGGGACATATCCTCTCTGCAAACCTAGAATCTCACTAAGACCAAAGTCCCACTCACAATTTAAAAGCAACGGAAGTTTATATGAATCTCATAGAAAAAATGCATCACAGAAATGAAAGCCTTATGTGCCATGAATATGGCAAGGAATGAGGTTACCATGATTAGATGCTTTTCAAAATATTCTTTGTCCACAACACCCAAGATTTTGGCCCCAAATATTGAATTTGGACATTTTTAATTGCCTATAATTCAATTGAAAATCATTTATCCTTCAGAAAGTCAACAATAGTCAGGCCATGATCTTCACCAAGATATATCTCTTTCAGATTGGAGATACAAAGATATAATTAAGCATATTTCAAACTGACTGAAATCCTTTCAACAATTTTTAGAAGCTCCTATGTTCAATTATTGAAATCAGAGTCCACGATAACAATCTTGCATGATGCATAACTACCTTTGGATACAGATTCTACTAATAGGGTATAATACAAAATATCATGCAATGAAATTGCTTGTCAAGGAGATACAAGAAAATAATGAGAAAACAATGGAATTCTTAAATATGACTAACTCTATAAGATATTAAGGGCCTGTGTTAATAGTGTGAAAGGAGGGAGAAGAAAGTTCCTTCCCCTTCCTAATTACTGGACACAACACTTAACTAACAGATTGGTCTCATTTTTTCCACATTCAAACCTTTTTTTCCATTATCAACCTTATTTTCCTCACAAAAAGGTGTATTTATTTTATCTTTATTCGATATCATTTTCCTTTATGCCAATGCCATTTCCACCTCCACCCACTTAAAAATTAAACTTTTGTTTCACACTGACCAAATGGACACCAAAGAGACTTTATAATGCACATCAAAAAGGAAAATATTTCATAAAACTAATAAGCTTTCCAAGACAAATTGGCCAACACAATTCTTAGATACTCCTGCATCAATGGAGTCAAAACACTGTCTAGGCAATGATCAACCATGAAAACCTTCCTGAGCTGATAGTCATCTATGGAGGTGAATGGTGTCAGAAGCAAATATTCACTGGCAGACATCTGACTTGTATAGTTCCTCACAGTATGTGAATATCAAATTCCTTAATAGTAATACATACACGATAGTATCTACTTGTCTTATGTAATAAGTAGCAATCACACCAACTGCAAAATAAAGTGACAATTGGGAAAGAATCTAAAGGGAAACATTTGGGCTCTGTAGATGTTCTACTAATCCAGAAACATCAAAAAGGAAAAAAGAAAATTTGTTAAAATCATTAATGTGAATCTTTAATTCCAGTGTATGCACTACCTCACACACAATACCATGAAAGAAGATGGAAAACTGCATACCGTGTATTCACAAATCTGGAATGACCAGACTGTCCTTCCATCTGCATGCATAATGCAATCCAATAATCAAAATGAAGATAATATCCAAGACATATTATCCATTTGGGTACAATAATAATCTGATGTAATACCAAAGTACCAGGAACAAGGAAGGCTGCAATAAGATGGTACAGTATGATATCATTTAACAGAATTAATCCAAAATGGAAATGAGCAATTTTCATGTTTTTCTGATCGTAAGTGCAGTTCTCTTAGTATAATAGTGAGGATTTCAGTTCAGGTCAATAGAAATATTTGCAATTTGAGAATCATTACGCACACTTAACCAAAAGGACTAATTCAACTTTCAATATCTCACTTTTTCAAAACCTAATCATCTCAACCTAAATCAACCACAAATATGCTAATTAAGCCAAAAGCTTGGCAATTAAAATATACTATATTAGTAACTTCTTCAAAAAGTATACATCTTATTAGTAGCTCTCACACAAAAACCCTTAAACAATGCCGGAAATTGCCCACAGAAAGCAACACCACACAAGACCACAACATTATACATCTTTTGTGGGCATTTCATCGTCTTTGCTCAAAATAGATAAGGACAATGTAAAAATATTGGAGTTTTGAAATGACAATAATCACCTACCAGGCCAACAAATCACGCAAGACAACACATTTGTTCCCCAAGAATGAAAAGGGATGACCCAGTACAAGTCGCACATGTGCGTGGTCCAGGAAGGAAAGGTTGGAACCTGTCCCAACCTTTTTACTTTTTTCCACAAAGGCTCTCAAATTCTTCACACTGAGGTACAGGTTTTTACCAGCACGCCAAATCCTGGCCCATGGATTATGCTTTGTAACCCATGCCATCCATCACAAGAATCCTCAAGCAAGCACCCAAGCCCAAGACTAAGGACGGTTTCTTGGACATGTCATGTGTGCAGTACCTTCCAGCTAGTTGACACCTTAAATCCTATATATGTCATTCTAGCATGCTTTTCAGCAAGTAACACAATGCTTGATACAAGTTGGCCAGCTTTACAGATGCCGTGCATAAAATCATTTAAATGTCAATAAACTAACTGCATGAAACATTCATACCTTAGGAACAGTTGCTGAGGAAAACTGTGACAAGCTTATTTCAGTGAGAACCTCCTTTGCTTGTGGGACACCAGTTTCATAAGCAAACCTAAGGTTTCGTGATTGGTAATAGAAGTGCTTCCATTCTCTGCAAAAAGAAACCATTTGTTTTTTTCAATCATATTCATCAATCATGCAATGCTGCAGCTTTGATCAGCCACTTGTTGAATTTCAATTGCGCCATGCATCAAGCAGATTTCCCTCAAAATAGCAAGTGGCAATTGAAAAGTAGAATAATCAGGCACTCACACTAAGAAAGTCATAGCGGACGAGAAATGTTCAATATCTTTGTCTTCAAAGCCATCATCTCCATCCAAACCACAAAGAGATGAGATCCATTCCATGGCGCTGAGGTGATTCTCAGCTGAGTAATCAAATTCCGAGATTGTGACCCCTTCCATGTCCTCCGATTTACAAACATCGGGAGTTGGAGTTCCTTCATCTTGCTTAGCAGCCACCAATGCCAATGGCAACTTGCTACCAGATCGTGGCCGGCCACGGCCACGGCCACGACCACGACCACGACCACGACCATGGCCACAGCCTCGGCCTCGGCCTCGGCCTGTTACTTCTGCATCTGAATATTCTGCATCCGAATCTGAAGCAGGATCATCAGATTCAGGAACAGAAACCAGGGCCAAAGACTGCTCTTTGTTGGATAAACGACCCCTGCCCCGGCCCCGGCCTCTCACTTCTGCATCTGAATTTGAAGCAGAAACACCATGTTCTGGAACAGAAACCAGGGCCAAAGACTCCACTTTGTTTGATATACCACCTCTGCCTCTTACTTCTGCATCTGAATCTACTCCAACTGAATCTGACGCAGAAACACCACATTCAGTAACAGAAACCAGGGCCAAAGGCTGCTCTTTGCTTAATATACCACCTCGGCGTCGGCGCCGGCCCCTGCCTCTTCCTCTTACTTCCGCATCTGAATCTATTGCATATGAATCTGGAGCAGAATCACCAGATTCTGGAACAGAAACCAGGGTTAAAGGCTGCTCTTTGTTTAATGTACTGCCTCGGCCTCTGCCTCTTCGTCTTACCTTCGCGTCAGCATCAACTCCACCTGAATCTAAAGCAGGATCATCTGATTCTGGAGCAGAAACCGGAGCTGACAGCAGTTCTGCATCTGATACACTCCCACGCCCTCTGCCTTGAGACGCTCGGGAGGCAAAACCTCCTCTCTTCCTTCCCCTCCTCCCCATCTCTTTCCTACTCTGGCACTTGGCTTTGGGTCGGAAGATGATTTGAATCACGCGGCTGGCGCCCAAACCCTCCCGCGGGTTTTGGTTGCAGAGCGCAACAGCAGCAGAGCAAGTGGAGAATTTCGATACGTGGGCTTGCGCAGGATAACCCTGCGTAGCGCCTAAGCAAGCGAGTCGTTTGGCGTGAGGCCCCTTGTTTGGAGAATCACTTGCAAAGATCACCGATAGTGTAAAGTTAAACCTTGTAAATTAAGAAAGTTGTACGCTTTAAATCTTTTTAGTCTTGCAATTTAAACCCTAGGAATTAGGGTAAAAGATTTAATCCATGTGAATTTTAAATTTAAATTTCAATATTAAAAATAACTGTGCTAGTTTATAATATCAAAAAATTAGACACTAATTTCTAAAAACCCCTCATTGGATGAAAACCCCACGTTTGCAAATATTTAGTGCCATATTGCTATATTGCAATTACTTCTTGAAATCTACTTGTCTTTGCAAAATCTTTTGAAGTTTAGAACTCTATTTGGATTTTGGACACACTAAGTTGAATTATGAAGTGTGAAAACCTCCTTGTACCCAAAGTGAAGTTTTATTATCTTTCGCTTTTGGTCTAGTTAATCTGAGGCGGGTTTAACCGGAACCTAGATTTCAAGTAGGTTTGATAACCTATTGTTCAACCCAAATCTACACTTATGTTTAGGAGCGGGTAAGGGGGCTAGGCAACCCGCTCCAACCCAAACCCACATTCTTTCATTAAAAACAATAAAAATAAAATAAAAATATGTTCGAGTAACAATGGTAATTTAGGTATAATTTTTAGTGTAATTATCATATTTTAAACATCCATATATCTCTATTTTACCTATTTTGTAATTAGCTTTATTATAAAAATTACAATTTATTTAAACCATTCATACTCGTTTTTATTCTAATAAATTATTCAAATCAGTTTGAGTTGACAATTGGGCATACATATATATATGCAACCTTTATAATTTATTTGACCCTTATCATGTCTTACACAAATGGATAATTAATATATTTTTATGATTACATTATTGATTCCTCGCATATCATAGAATTATGATAGGATAATAGATAAAACAAACAACTTAGAATTAAGATATTAAAATCACATTAATTTGAATTGAGGTGGTCTAACCAAATTAATTAAATTGAAATGTACAAACTGAATGGAATATAATTCTTGAGATCAGTGGAACACTTTTATAGAAAGCAAAAGATGGTCAAGCCGAGTGGGATTGATCTTTCCATCCAATTATAGCCCATGTGAAAAGATTTGATTAACATTTAATTTGTCATAATCTTTTGATAAAAACTTAAACCCAAAGTCAACTCACACATATAGAGTTAGAGTTAGGTTATAAGTTAGGTTATAATAAAATTATAAAAGTGAAGGTTGGGATTAGAATTAAGAAAAAATTATAAAAGTGAAGGTTGGGATTAGAATTAAGAAAAAATTATAAAAGTGATGGTCAGCAAACTCAAATTTGCCCAACGAATACCCCTAGGTCTAGCTTTCGCATCCCATTCCAGCAAGTAAACCAGAAGCCCAAGCCTATAAATCAGATCTTGAACTTGCAATCCCTAATTCCCATCTCCTGTTCTTGTCTACCTACCAACTCCCACGGCAAGCATTCTTCCATCCTTCGCAGTCCCTTACTCTCCAACTCTTATATTCTTCTCCGTCTTCGACAGTTGTACCCCAGCTCGGGGGAATAGTCATACCACCCACCATGTACAGTGCTAAAGTGCCCCATCACATTCTTCTTCATTGCCACTCAACAAGTCAATCTCTTAAAGTATATAAATAAAGTTTTTTCTTTCTTTTTGTTTTTTTTTTTTTTTTTTGACAAAGAGATGAAGATCACATGACTATGAGTGCCCCCCTCCTAATTTTATAAAAGGCCCTCGCTTACGTGAGAGGAAAACCATGGAACAACTCGACCTTTGGGAACAACAAGCAGTCAAAAGGAACCATCCCAACTATAAAAATACAATGCATCAACAACCAATCAACCAGGATAAAAAAAATAAAGAAATACGGATGCTTGCCAATCCCATCCAGTCCAGCCTATATAAACCTTTAATCTCACGTCATAGCTTAGCCGCCTCCCTATCCACTTTATTCAACTCTACGGCCCCCTCACAAGCAAGAGATCCGCAACATTGTTGCCTTCTCGAAAACAATTACTAATACTTTAATCAAAATCCTCCAATAATACCACCCAAAAATCCCAAAGGTACCAAACAGCACATGTTTAGCCAATATCCAATTAACCACTACCAAAAAATTACATTCAATATCAATGCAAAATAAACACAACTCCTTACATAATGATACCTTCCAATTTCGCCCAAAAAGCTCCACTTCATTATTAGAACAAAACTCCAAAAAACGAATGTGTTTGCTTGTGGCAGATTAAGGACCTGTGATAGTTTTAGGTTATAGCTTGGTGGTCGATTTATAGTGGATTGTAATGGATTTTAGCGGATTGCAGTGAAAATTTCATTGCGTAAAGTTTTTCAATTATTTGAAGGGGTTTTCAATCAAAGCTTGTGACCTATCCGATTGAGTTAGCAATTATGCCACCACAGTACAGGCCTAATTCATGATTTTTGCCTTGCGTTGATGTTAGTTTTTGGTGATTGATGTTTGTTGCCATGCATGAATATAAATGGGCACGGCATTTTTTTTTCATTAATTCATCATTTTAACCGAAATGAAATGAATCTTGGCAATGATATCAGGTTTCAGAAGAAAATGTCGATCCCACCGAATTCACCATCGAGAGGATTTGCAGTAAACTTTCCTCAACCTCAGAATGAAGACGAAGCAATTTTTTTTATAGCAGCTCAGGAGCACTTTCCTCAACGTAAGCATGAAGAAGAAGCTCTCCTTTTTAAAGGAGCTCGAGTTACGCTGTACTTCGGTTGGCATCAGCAACAAACTTCCGGGTGGCACCAGCGAATGCGGACATTCTATTTGTACAAGGAGAATGATGACGACAATGACGACGACACTGATGTGACTATGTGACCTACCCATATGCTGCATTCCGTTCGCCTCGTCCAAATGAAGTCTATTTATCCATGCAAGACGAGCATGCAGTAGCGAAGCTTACCCCTTCAAAGGCAAACGCTATGCTCTTGTAAACTACGGTCCCGGTGATCCCCACCTCATCACCCTTGGTCTCATCTCTCTAAAGGCTTTCCTTTTTCAAAAAACACCATCTTGGAAAGTGGAATTCATGCTGCCTTTGCTTCGCACAGGGCTGATGAGGTGTACTCTTCAGAGCAGATTTCCTACGCACTCATCCACCTTCATACCGACGTTTCCCTATAGGCCCTCTTTATGTGGCATCTTGCCTAGCAAAAACCCGGGTCTTGCCAGTCCTGAGGGTAGTACGACGCTTCCACGTGTATGAATGCATGGTATCCTTTGAACAAGAGTTTGGCTTGGCTTAGTTTGGTGGGTAGTTTCAAGTTTATCTTTTATGTGGAATAATTAAGGGGTAAGAGGGATTGGGGTTATCTTCTCATCCGTGTATCTCATCTTTCTACAAAATAAAGTTGACTATTTATCAGCTGCAATCCTTGTTGCTAGTCCAAACTAATGGAGCAAGATTGGGTTTAAACTATTTTAGAGTAGAAACATGAGAATGTGAAGTATTTAAGGGCTATGAGCAAAACGCTGTTGAAGATTAATATACCATGTTTTAGTTTCCGCAATGTCTTGCAACGTTTAAACATGGTCGGAGCAATTAAGATCTTGATCTCATTGCTTTATTTCAAACCTGTATGTAATACGCAAACGTAAAAAAATTGGTATGCCAAGGAGCATTAAAAAAAAAGAGACTATACCTGGGAGCATAAAAAAATGAGAATCACCTTCGTGTCATGATCAATCAAAACATTGAATTTTCACCTCTAAGCAATGTGAATGCCACTTGAAGAGCCCAATTTATCTTCCTGCTTGGATGTTACTAGTTAGAAATGATGGTGTGAAGGATCATCAAATTCAGAAGATACAGTAATGCCAGGTTCATCAAAGTTGCCTTCAATAGAATCAGATGGATGCAGCTCATTGCCAAGATTGAAACCAGACAAGAGTCGTGAGCTCTTAAGTTTCAAATGTTGCATGACTTCCCCAAGTTCTGGAGCAGGGGTTCCCTCTCCAGGGCAAGCAGGCAAGTCGGTGCCAAAAATGCCTTGCTCGAACCATGACATGACGATGTCAACCCCTAAAAAGGCTCCTCGAATCTCTCTCCTTGTGGATCCCGGTAGTCATATCCTCTGGAAGGACAGCCTGTTCGACCACAATTACTCTCTTTACTTGGCTCCTGAGGGGTAGTGATGGGATAGGAAAAAAAACTTGAATCATTAGGCAGCTTCGAATGAATATCGAAAGAAACAGAAGACTGAACATCTTCAAACCAATTGGGGGTGGTTTTCATAGCAGAACTTTCTGCTTGGATATCCCCATTGACAATTATTTCACCTTGTATAATGAAATTTTTCAGAGAGTAATTATTTCATCATATGTTGGCACCTTTTCGAAAACTATACATGCCGTTTATTAATGTAGAAACTAACAAATTTTTAATTTTTTAAAATATTTTGATAAAACCTAAATATCTTTATAAATATTTCATAAATATTTGTGAAACTGTAATTATGGATGAAATATGTAGATATATTTGCAAATGCCTGCTAAATATTTAACCGGAACAGGGTTGTCGCTTGAGGCAACTGGGCAATGGGTCATCCGCACATGTGGAAAGGCTAGAAAGAGCAGAAATTGCGAATATGATAAGGTGGTGCACATGTGCAACATTGGATAATTTAAGCATTAGTTTAGATTTTTTAGACGTGTCTTGCCTAATTAAAAATCTCCATAGTTTTGAGGGTCACAT
>JAYJMB010012041.1:0-47892 GCA_036873735.1 Pouteria campechiana
ATTCAAGTTATCATTTATACTTGCTTAGCTCAAATCACATTCCTTTAAGAAAGAGATAAGTTAGTAACTAAGCTAATTGAATCAGTTTGAATAGTCCCTGTGGGATCGACTCTTGCGATGCACACTATACTGCTATACATTCATGCACTTGCGAGGATTTATAATTTGAATCATCAGTGGTGTTATAGCTCTTTGATCTTAGCAACTCTTGAAGTGAAGACACATGGAGAACTTGAATGGGTTTCTTGTTGGTTGAATCATCTTTATTACTTAGAACCCTCAATCTCCTTGATGATCTTTGGGAGGACTTGATCTTTGAGTAACTCTTTGTAGCATATAAGATCTCCCTTGGATATATGGAAGAAGTAGGCCTTGAATAGATACAGAAAAAGAAAGCTCTTGGATGATATTTGAAGTTTAAAGCTCTTGGCCTAGGGATACAAAGATTTGTAGAAGGTTTCAAGCTCAATCCCCTTACTTCTTCAACTTCAAATAATCCCTTAGCTTCCCTTTAAATAGAACTTGAAAAATATGACCGTTGGAAGGAGTGAGAAGCAAATTCAAAGCCTACAATGTTCGAATTTTCAAAGTTGGAAGTCGGCAGGCGCGAGTTGCAGGCGGCTATGTCAAGTGACTATGCACCAGGCGATATGGCAGGCGGCTACCCCAAGCGACTGTGGTCAGATGTCTATAAAAACTCCCACACTCATCTTGCTGTCTACTCGCAGGTGATATGGCAGGTGGCTGTGCTAAGCGACTACCGCATAGGTGATATTGGCAAGCGGCTGTGAACTGGCATGCGGTATCTTCAGATGAAGTAATTTATCTATAAATGGCAAGCGGTATCTGTAGGAACCTATGACAAGTAACTGTAATTCTGCACTCAACTTTTTTGTATATCACCATTTGTGAAACTTGGAATTTATTAATTAGGAATCTCAATACTTCTACCCATATGGTTTTTGTAAACTTTCAAACATGTATAAAAATCTGAATTGAGCATTTAATAAGAATAGATGTAATTAAGTGTGTCAATGAAGCATGCTTATTCGAATGTGTTTATCCATTAAGCTTTTCTCAAGTTGTAATACATGGATAAAAAATAAAGCATGTTTATCGGGGTGTGTTCATCCATCCTTTCAAGCTCACATGTTATATCAAGTAAAGGCTTAAGATGATAAATACATGCTTATGTTTAAATAGAGGTACATCAATGATCCAATACATGATAAGCAAGATTAATTTACTATGGATCATAATTATTTCTATGAAGCACACTTATCATAATGTGTTTACCCACACATAATTTTCTCAAGTTGTAGAACATGGATAAATGCTTTAGTGACATGTTATGTTTTCAATTTATGATTACATGAGGCACTTGACATATTTACAATTTAACACATTATTAACCATTTAAATGCACTATGAATCATAATGAATCTTTTATTATTGTAAACAATATGCTTGCATACAAGATATAGCAAAAGTGATTATCATGCTAAACATATTTTTCTTCATTTTAGGCAGAATTATCATTAGCATAAATAAAATCAAAAACAAGTTTTGTTATCATTAAAATCATATAAACCTATCAACCCGCACCTTCAAAGTGTTATCCGTTATTACAAGTTAAGGAGATAGACAAGGGTTTCTTTGTTTGGCTGAATGCAGAGCTCCCAAAGCAAAAACTTCCTAGTTTTGATAGTAACATCCCAGGTCATTCTCCACTACGTCACTTTTCCATGATAGACATGAAGAGTCGAGAAAGTCCTTTCGCTCTCCATTCTCAACCTTGCTTTATGCATAGAAAAGATGTTGGGAGCACTTACCTATCTACTAAAGCTTTTGTGCACTATGATGAGAAGGACCACTTTTATGGCTATTTCCTATCTCCCATCAAAGAGATGTTGGATTCTCATGAATATTTTGTGGAGAGCCTTTGCCAGAGGGAAACAATTCTTGAGAGTTGTAAATTTGTCATTGATGGTGAAAGAGGCCGATTCAAGGGTAGTTTACTGAAGAACAATTTCTTTAAACCTTGGGTAGAGCATATAGCAGTAGCACACAAAAGCATCCTCTATCAGGCTAGCATTTATGACATGATTCTTTACACTCATTGTTCATTCCACCGGCACATAAAGGCCATATGCGGCTTCATTTAGTTCTGGCCTCTGATGACCAATTCCTTTTAATTCCCTTGTGGTGATATTAGCATCACATTGTGGGATCTCAATATCACTTGTGGGTTGCCCATCATCAGGGAGCCTTTTGACTTGTATCTCCCGCCAAATGAGGATTTCAGAGAAGGCAACTTAGGTTGTCGTGTCTTGAATATAATGAGCAAGTTAAGGCGATGTGGCACTAAGCTTTCTTGGATTGATTGGGAATAGTTATTCAGAAGGATTTCCAATCCCAATGCTTGAAGATGTAAGATGTCAGCATCTAAAGATTGGGCTAAATGGAATATTTGGGCTGATGAAGCGCTTCTGAGTAGTATCGCCCCAGAGGAGGAATTAATCTTATTCCTTATGCTGTAGCTTTCTGTTATTTTCCATCCTTTATCAGCACATGATCATTGCATCAACCCCTTATTCTTAATGTTGGCTCTTTAGCTTGTAGAAGGTAACAGACTATTGATGGTTCCTCATGTATTGTGTGAAATCTATTGCGGGATGGGCAATATGGTCTTACATCATTCTGGACCAGTCACATGCACCACTTACTTCCTAGTCCATTTCTTTACAACTTAGTTAGAACTTTATTTTCCCTGGATTTATGGAGTTGACTCGCCAACTCATTTGCCTGCTGAAGGTTTATTATTGGGGAAGTTCTTGACTAACATTTTTAGGAATATAAGATTTGATGAAGTGACAAATCAGTTAGTGAAGCTACACAAGTTTTCTCAAGAGATGTTTTTGCTTACTCCGGTCAACAATCCTTTGGGATTTGAGGTGAAAGGAATGGATGAAACCTTTGGCAAGGTTAATGATTTTATCATTTCTATGCAAGCTTGCTTACTTCCTCTTCGGGAAGGCTCAAGGTTTTGGGTTGAGCCATATTTCCCGCATCGGTTTGTCAGGCAGTTTGGCTATGATCAAGATATGTCGGGTAATGTCATATTTATATCACGAGAAAAGCATGCAACAGGAGTGAGTCCAACTTGGTGGTATCCACTATCATTCCATTTTACCTCTACATTTCACGATTATGATGTCTTCTTGCCTGGTCCGGTCCAAAGAATCCATGTGACCAAGGACTATGCTTGGTGGTATAGCAACAATAGGGGCAAAATTAGTAGGGAGATGCCTCCTAATTATGGTATGTTTACTTACTGTCCATTGATATCCTCTTTTTTACTTGACATGGCTGAGTATATCTTCTTGGGGGCACAATGGGCCATGGATTTTAAGAGACTAGCCACTTTTCCACAACGATTTTTATAGTTAGATGAACATTATCCTCGTCAGAATATTTACCACACTAATCGTAGTCACATTGGGTGGTGGTGTTACAGTGAGCAGATATACCCTATAGGTGAAGATATTTGGATGGAGCTGGTAACTCCTGAGCTGGCTTCTCCAAAGCCGGCTCCTTATGTCCCTCTGGATTATGCTGAGCAAATTGCATCAATCGGTGTGCCCCTTTTAAGGAAGGAATTGACCAAAGCAGAAGCTGATGTAGAGGTAGAGTTGGAGCAGTACTTGGTAGATTATACTCTAGTACGATTCCGTAATAAGGCTCCTCAGGCTTCAGTTCATCTGAGAACTTCCTTATCTCGAAAGAAAGGGATTGAATCTAGTTGTGTTGCTACAAAGCAGAGTGAGAGGGCAAAGAATATTTGAAATTTATTTGACCCTCCTCTTCCAAGAGTAACCAAAAGTGCAATTTTTCATTGTAAAGTAGCTCCTCCAATTTCAGCTCTCAAGAAGAGTATAAAGGCTTCAACAAGTAAAGAGGTTTCTACTCTAATTATCAAGAAGAGCAAAAAGAGGATATCTAATGAAGAGGTTCTTACTCCAGCCATCAAAAAGAGTAAGAAGGTGATAGCTAGTAAAGAGGTTCTTGCTCCCACCATCAAAAAGAGCAAGAAGATGGTAGCCAGTGAAGAGGCCCCTGTTTTACAGAAAAGAAAAACTGCTTCTAAGAGCTCCACCATAGATCAAAGGAAAAAGGCCAAAGTGAGTCAGAAAGTGCCTAAATCTCTTCCCGGGAGCATGCTTCCTTATGAGACAACTCCTTCGGCTCCATCATCTTTCAGACCCATTAAGGCATTAGAGCAATTGGTGGAAGGTGTCGGTGCATCTAGTAGGGAATATATTGAAGTTGTTGCTGCTGAAGGGATTCTTAGGGAGATGCATACCAATCGACCGGATGCAGTTGATGCATTAGTAGGAGATTAGAGATAATCATCACCTAATCTCTTCAATCTGTATGAGGTCATTCATCAGCTTGGTGACATTCCTTCTCCTCTTTCTCCATAATCTTCACAACTTCTTCATTTAGTAAGACCTTCAATTGAGGAGGAGATTACCTAGGCAGAGGTCCCATTGGGGGTTATTGCTTCCATAGTTGTTCTTGAAGGAGATGTTTACAAACCTACTCCTGATATTGAGGGTGATTATCTCACAGATGAAACCTTCAATAATGCTCTAGGGGCTTTGCAACAGATTGATGATAGCACTTACAAACCACATAAGGAGATACTTGAAATATCGACATCGCACTTTCATGCTTTGCTCAATGAGGATTTTCTTCAAATGTTGTCTTCTACTCGCTTCAAGGCAACAAAGTAGCAAAGCAAGGTTCAATAGGAGAACTTAGAAGATGAAGTCTAATCATTTTGCTTAGACTTTGCTAGATCACTGCAGAGAGCCTCTTCATCCGATGTGATTGCAAATTTAAAAGATCATTTTCTATTCCGTACTAAATGTATAAAAAGGTTGGGTGGTGACATCTCTTGTTTGTTAGTCATTTTCAAGCAACTCAAGTCTTTTTAGCAAGCGTGGGCACAGGCTGAGTCAAATGCTATCCCGAGAGGTCCTATTGAAGCCATCGCTACCAATGAAGTTGAACTTGAGGATATACAGGCTAAAGATTGATGAGAAATTATCAGCCATGAGCATGGCTTTGAAGCATCTTTTCTCTCTTCAAGCAAAGTTGACCTCTTTGAGAGAAGATGTGAGAACAAAGAGAGATTGCCTTGAAGCCCTTCGGAGGGAGTCTCACCAACTGAGCCGTCATTTATCCTTCTAAGAATCTCTTTTTGTTTCCAAGGAGAAAGATGAAGCTGAAGGTTTAGAGGTTATCAACCACTTGGAGGAAGAAGTAACTGCTTCCCAACAAGAAGTGGCAACGATCGAGGAGATGTTAATAGAGTTGAAGTCATCTCTAATTGTGAGCCCAAAGGCTGCTCAAGCGTTGAAGATAGTAGAGGAGCAGTTCAGCCATCTGAAGGAGTCTATTTTAACTGCTTTGACTCATTTGTAAACTTCATCTACATATGAGAATCTCATATGTTAATGAATGTGCGATTTTAGTACCTTTTTCTTAAAACACTTAATTGCTTGAAATGTTTCTCTCTTCTTTTTTTTTGACTGCATGATAATTTCAATTTTTCCTATTGATCAAATTATTTAAGAAACATTCGTAGGGAATAGAGGAGGAGCAAATGTCCCCAGTGTTTGCTCCCTCTTGGCTCATGCATAGTAACACTTTAGGAAATCCCCACTAATGGGTAATTCTCCTCTGCCATTACTATTTACAATTCGATATGAACCATTGGCATAAGCCTCTTGCATGACGTAAGGGCCTTTTCACTTGGGTTCAAATTTGCTAATTAATTTGCCACCCACCATTAGTTTAGTCCTTAGCTTAAGGACTAAATCGCCTTGGTGAAATGCTTAATGTTTAACTGATCAATTATATACCTTGGCCATGCAGGCTTGGTATAACTCAATTCTTTGTTTGATTTGAAATCACTTTTCGTCCAATGCGTCAAGCTCCTCAAATCATAATTTGGCTTATTGATCCGTTGTCAACCCTGAATGCATTGTAATTCTTAGTGATGGCGATTGCAGTTTCAAGTGTAAGACCGCCTTCGCCCTGAACACCAAAGAATAAGGAGTTGCATTGGTTGCTATCTGGTGAGTGGTGTAATAAGCCCAAAGTGCCTCTAGCAATTTGAGATGCCATTTTCGCTTATCCTTATCTGCTGTTCTTTTCATAATCCTTAGGATTGCCTTGTTGAACGCTTCTGCTTGGCCATTTTCTTGTAGATGATACAATGTAAAGAACACATGTTTGATGCCTTGCTTTCACAAAACTTCTCCATTTCTTTATTCTTGAATATAGTGTCATTGTCTGACATGATCTGACATGGATTATCATGTTGATACACAATCTTGAATTTGATAAACTTGATTACTTCTTTGGATTTAACTCTCTTATACGAGTCAGCTTTTGCCCACTTGGAGAACTAATCGGTTGTAGCCAAGATGTAAGCATGTCCTTTGGACGACGAAGCCTTGATTGGACCAATAATATCAAATCCCCACTATGCAAATGGCCAAGAGATGCTTGCAGGTATCAATTCTGAAGGTGTTATGTGCCAGATATCCCCATGGACCTGACATTGGAGACATGATTTGGCAAATTGTAGTGAGTCTGAGACTACGGTCGGCCAATAATATCCCAAGCATTTGATCCATCTATATAATCTTTGACCAGACAAATGCCCGCAAAATTTGCTAGAGTGTGCTTGTGCGAGTGCATCTTGGATCTCTTCCCTGTTAAGACAATGGAGCCAAAGTCTATCATATGCCTGGCAATACAGTGTATTATTGTAATACACATAACAAGTAGTTCTTTTTTTAGAGCCAATCTTTCTTGCAAGCTTTCTGGGAGTATTCCGTATCATAGGTAGTTGATGTATGGGGTTCACCAATTATCCGCCATCAATTCCATGTAGGCTATGCATTCCACTTGCTTAGCAGTCTCCTAATCATATGAGTTAGGAATGCAACTTTGTTGAATGCAACTTTGTTGCTCAACTTTGACAACAACTTCTTGGCCTCTGGCAATGGCTAGAACAGTTGTCAGATTTGTTAGAGCATCAACAATGGTATTCTTAGTCCTCAGAATATGTGCAATGCTGACTTGAAAAGGTTGATCCAATAGCCCTTGCGCGATATCATAATATTGGCACAAATTGGGTTGACAAACCTCATATTCAATGGTTAATTGTCAGAACACCAGTTCCGAATCATCGAAGATGTCTAATTTTGTGATCCCAAAGTTCAGGGCCATCTGAAATCCTAAGACTAATGTCTTATACTTCACTTCATTGTTGGTGTAATTCTTTCCTAAGTAGAAAGAATATGGAAGGATGTTTTTCTGAGGTGAAATGAAGACAATTCCAACACCAACTCCGACAGCTTTGGTGGCACCATTGAAGTACATTTGCTAGAGAATGTTCACTTGTGCAATAAATACTTCCTCATCCAGAAAGTCTTCTTGTACAACTACCTCTTCATCGACTAGGTGTACCACCAAGAAGTCAACTAGAACTTGTCCTTTCACCACTTTTAGCAGGATAAAGGTGATGTCAAATTTTGACAAAAGTAATGACCACTTCACTAACCGTCCCGACAACATGGGATGAGTGATCAAGAACTTGAGCGGATCTACTTTAGAAATCAACCAGATCTCACGAGTAAGGAAATAATGCCTTAACTTTTGGGTTGCAAACACCAAGGCAAGGCATGTCTTTTTGATTGGAGAATAATTACACTCTACATCGATCAATTGACAACTAAGGTAGTACAATGCTTGTTCCTTACCATCTAGATTTTCTTGTGCGAGCAATGCCCCTAGTGAATTCTCGCTTGTGGAGATGTATAGAATAAGGGGTTTACCCTTATTGGGTGCAACCAAAATTGGTGGGTTGCGGAGTAATTCTTTATGGTATTCGAAGGTTTTCTAACAAGATTCATCCCAAACAAAGGCCACATCTTTCTTTAGTAGACGATAAAATGGTTGACATCTTCTTGCTAAATTGGCAATAGATCTTTAGATATAAGATAGCTTGCCTTGCAAACTCCTTAGATTATCTACATTCCTTGGAGGAGGCATGTTTATAATGACCTCTACTTTTTGTGGGTCTACCTTGATTCTTCGATGACAGACGATAAATCCCAAGAACTTGCCTGACCCAACTCCAAATGCGCATTTGAGTGGGTTCATGCATAGCTTATTTTTCTTGAGCCATACAAAGACGGTGCGTAGATCCTGATGATGTTGATTATGACCGTTGGATCTTACCACCAAATCATTGACATGGCATTCAACATGTTTGTGAAGCATGTCATGGAAAATAACTTACATAACTCTTTGATAAGTAGCTCTTGCATTCTTTGGTCTAAATGGCATAACTTTATAGCAAAAGATGCCCATTGGAGTGCGAAATGTTGTGGAAGCCTCATCTGCTGGAGCCATCCTGATCTGGTTGTAGCCGGAGTAACCATGCTATCGATACGGAGTTTCCTATGTGACAATGGGAACTCATCTTTCGGATAAGCTTCATTGAGATTACAAAAATCAACGCAAACTTGAATTTTCCCATTCTTTTTCTTTACTGGGATAACATTGGAGAGTTT
Organism: Pouteria campechiana; assembly: GCA_036873735.1. Lineage (NCBI taxonomy): Eukaryota > Viridiplantae > Streptophyta > Magnoliopsida > Ericales > Sapotaceae > Pouteria > Pouteria campechiana. The sequence goes on from JAYJMB010012041.1 coordinate 8,658, forward strand.
TCTTGGGAACTTGATTTCTCGGATGAAGTCAGCTTCTAACAATTTGTTGATCTCATTAATGATCTATTGCTCTAACTCAAGTTTGAACTTCCTTAGCGCTTCCTTTACTAGCAGCTTACTTGGAGAGATGTGCAAAGAATCCATTGCAATATCTGGATCTAAGCTAGGCATTTCAATGTATGTCCATGTAAAAACATCTTTGAATTCCCTAAGAAGGTCCATTAGCAATTGCTTCTCATGCTCTGACAAAGATTTGGCGACGAAAGTAAGGTGCTTATCTTCATTTGTGCCCAAGTTGAAATCTTCAAGTTCATCAATTGTTGGTTGTACACCATCTTCTAATCCTAGTGGAGCTGCACCATAGGTTATTTCTTCTAAGGAAGAATCAAAACCATTATCTTCTTCTTCCTCTGAACAGTCAGGGTTTGACTCATGATCGGGTTCATGCGCATTGTCATCATGAGTCTCACTTGCCATATCTGATCCTAATTTGGGAATGGATGGTTCATCAATGATTTCTTTGTCATCTCTATCATCAGGTCCCTCCAAGTTTGTTTGCGATTCTTTGTCACCAGACTCAAATTCTTCCTCTTCTGTTCATGCATGGTGAGAGGTGGAAACCATATAGCAATATGCAATTATTGATAGGTTGAACAATGTTTTTGACATTTTGAACTCAGTAGGAGTTGGATGGCAGTCCCACATAGTTGGATCGACAGTCGACCTGATACTCACACAGGAGTAATCCGAGGTATACTCCTCATCATTGTCCATATCAATATCATTCTCCACACCAAGCCCTTTCTGATCCCCTGGATACTGGAGACCCTTTAATTTTTCTCTGATTAGAATTGGGATGAGCGGACCAATTACTGACATATAGGGTTCATTAGGATAAATGCCAAGGAGTTCAATCATCCTTCTGCATGCCTTACTGAATTTCTAAAAATTTTTAGCAGACAAGAATTTCTTGGGTAGAAGATCAGAAGTATGACATTGTCTGTAGGGTAAGCCTATCTCCTTGAATACTAATCTTTCTTTTTTCACTTGGGATTGTGGTTCAAGTTCTTTACCCTGAATGATTTCTAACTTAGCTAATCGAGTCAGTGGCCAATTGTACTCAACCAACATGGATTATAATTTTCCTCCTCCGATTTCCCATTTACTGCTCTTAGTGATGAGATTGAAGTATATCTCTTGCTTTGCTTAACTCGTACTCCCAGTGTTAATCTCAAAACTCAATGACTATGTTGGTTTTGAGACTACTTAAGAGTAGCTTGGCACTGAAGGTGATAATTCTGGAGGAGTAGTGATTGTTGGCATTGAGGTTGGAGTGTTGATCTAGAACTGGGTGCTCTCGACTGGTGTCGATTGTGGTGACATATAAGCTCGCAAAGAGTTAGTGAATTGATTCTCATAAAGTTTAGCTAGTGGGGGTATGGGTTGCCCCCTACCTATTGATGGCCTGGCCAATCCTCTTCCACATCCTCTTCCAAGCGGTCTTGGCATCGACGCCCCAGCCTGGAAGGCAAAAGATTATGGAGTTGAGGAAGTTGCGACTAGACTACAGTTGAACATACTTTGAGGTGGCAGAGCTGGCACTAGAGCAAGATTGACCTGGTGCTGCAACAATTGCGGATGCTGAACCGACAACCTTTCATCATCATCATCTTCTACTTAGAGCACTTCCAACGCTTTCATGAGTTTTAACTTGTCGTCTTATGAGATGCTTGTCACAATTTCAAAGCGCGAAGACATTGGTGGCAGAACTACTGGGAACAAGACCACCTATGAAGGTATATCCTATGATGAGGGTTTTTATGATGTTGACCCTTATCTTTTAGCATTAAATAGCTGTTGTCTTTTATCCATGGTTAGCTTTGTCGATTCTTTTGGCTACTCCGATTCATTTGGTGCCAACTCATAGTAAAGGGCTTCTAAGAAGAATGCCTTTGAAATTTTAAATGACTGTACATTAGCTGATATGCACCTCATTATGCTATCCTAATAAAACTTAAAGCATTGGTGCACCGTGGATGCCACCACTTGCTATCAGTGCAACCATAGCCTTTCAAGTAACATGTTTTAGGACGTTAGTGCATTACTGTCATGACAGTTGACTTTTGTGAGAAATCTTTGAATATCAAGGCTTAAGGTGATAGTCCTCATAGTCCTCTGAATCTCTTGGTTAAAGCCTTGAATCACCGAAGTGCTACTTTTCAGAATGGATAGTCACATCCTAATATACTTTAGTACTTTAAGTAGAAGAATATTCACCACAATTCCTAGATCCAACATAATGTGGTTAATCCTTTCTCTAGCTAAACCAACACTTACAAACAATGGACAATTATACCCTGTACTACAAAGTAATAAGTCATCATCAGTGAAAGTGATGGTTTGGTTGCATTTAATTGTATTAGCAACCTCTGCTAGGTACTGGTCTTTGACGGACTCATCTACCAGTACATTAATGAGTGCTTGCTGAAACTCTTTAGAGAGCTGAAGTGCATCGTATATGCTCAGTCTTATCGAGATTCTGTGCAAGTGAGCGACAATATCATAATCTGGCTTATTTGTTAATTTTGGAGCTTCCCTTTCTTCAATAGGGGGACAAGGAATTCCAGACATTGACTCTTCTTGCATTGGCACCTTTCTTTTGTCCTGAGTTGTGTTCTTCCTGGATCACAACATGGCCATTGTTTCTGGTGACTCAAATGCTTCTTGTGGAGCATTTTCTTCTTTTGGCATGATGTTAGTCATATTGCAAGATACCTCCATAGGTTCTGATGGCTCTTGGATCAGCAACTCAAGCAATCTAAGAAATAAAGTAGGTACCTCTTTAGGCAATGGAAAAGCCTTTCCCGATATGATAATGCATTCCCACATTATGCATCTTTCTTCTCGCAACACAGGGCAATAAAGGTGAACATTGCACCATCTTAAGGCAAAATCATAAAGGTGCTCTCCTTCAAGAGGATGAATTCCTCATACTTGTGCCTTAGAGAATTGAGAAGTATAGTCATGATATCTGTGTATAAATGTTTCAGCCAACACTTCCCAAGATCTGAACAATTTAGCTATCAATGTTGCGATCCACTTTAGGGCATGGATATTACTAGCCAATGAAAATGAGAAGCTCCTCATCACATATGCCTTATTCTAGGACATCATTTGCACTATGGTGGATATTGGAATAAGTGTCTAATCATAGCCTTATAGCCTTCTTTAAATAACTTCATTATAGGTCACTCTAAGTAACAGATTTGTTTAGTTTCTAGAACTACTATTAGAATAGGAGCTTTCATGTAGTGCAGGTATTCAAGAACCCTTGTAATATATGATTCTATGAATACTTGTTCCTTTAGAGGGTCATCCATTGCCCTCATCTTCTTCTTTTTAGCTTGATCGAAGGCCTCTATGAAGTTAGACAACATTCGATGGTGAAAATAAGCCCTTTTTGCTAGGCAAAGATGGATTTCTTCTACCTCTGGGCGATCAAGCGATTGTGGATTGCTCCAAGCAGTATTCCTCCATTTATGAACATAATTGGCTGTGTTCTTGCCAAAATGCTAGTCCTAGTTGATAAGAGACTTCTTGATTCCTTCCTTTCTTTTGGAAAGGAAGTGTGGTAGGAACATGTCTTGCAAGGGAACCCATTCTTTGACATCTTGAACTACTAGTGTTTGGGACCAGTTCTTCTTCACTTTCGGAGAAAGTGAGCTTCCAAAATTTTGTTGCATCTTTGTAAGATCTGGATTTTCTCCATAGCACTCATCAACATAGCAGAGGAGTTGTGTAACTAGCAAATCACCAATATTGAATATGGTGAACTCTTAACGCCAGTGCTCTATTTTATGATTGTACCTTCTATGAGAGTATTCTCTCACCTTTTGTTTGGTTGGCTGGTAGAGGCCTCTCCTTCACCAATGTGATAGCAAGATGCCACTATCAAATATTCAAATGGATTACCCTCACCAGAGCTTGGGTTATTCCCAATTTCTAAGTCTAGCAGGTTATCCCAAAATGTTGTCCATACTTCATCTGTAGCTAACAGAAGTAACAGTGATGACTCTCAAGCATAGAGCTCTAGGCATGCTTGACCAAGGCAGACTCTTTTCTTCTTTTTTCCCACCATTTTCTTGAATTTAATTGCATGCTAGTTATGTTGTATGATGATTGCGTATGGTTGGAAATGGAATTACTTAAGAACCCGTATTGAGTATGTTGACTTTTAACTGTATATTGATAAGTATGCAATTATGCATTTGGGAAGTAGATGGGCTTCACAATAAATCAATCATAATATCTATTTGAACTGAATTAGTTTGAGTTATGTTTATAAATAAATGATATTATTGCTCTATACAGGATAATCTAAGAAGGATGAAAAGTCATGGAGCTTGAGAAGAATATGGTGATCCGTCAATAGGTAAGTAGGATCTTTTGTGGTTTCATGTATGATTGGCTGGGCATATGAATATCCCATTGGTTAATCTAGGCTTATGTGTTTTGATTAGGGCTATTGGATATCCTATATTTGTCAATGAATGATGTTTATATTGGTTTGTGAAGGCATAAATGTTAGGGATAATAAATATCCCTTGGATTGAATTATGTAATGTTTGTTGATATTATTATGACTATTCTTGTGTATGGAATTTTATATGAATTGATAAGGAATTCAATATGCAAATACTATATATTCCCTTAAGTTGTATTTGTTTGGATTGAAGTGGTATATTAGATAATCGAATGGGCATATGTGCAATTTGATGATTTAGGGGATAGAGTCATGCCCTGATTATTTGATTGGAATAATGAGGACATGGTTCTCATAGTATGATTAGCTTATTACATCTTTGATCATGATTGGACTGCATAATATAAATTTTTAATTAATTATTAAATTCTATTATTTGTGCCTACTTACTAAGTTGCCTGGACTCACACCTTCTTATTTAAATTTTTAGCTAATAAGATACACAAAGGATTTATGAGAAAGACTAAAGACCTTTGGATGATATGTTTGAATGCTGGGATTAAAATTCCATTGGGTATTGGTGTTTAATTGTAATTCATAATGTAATTGTATGATTGTAGTTTAAAGATTTTAGATGATGTATAAAATGAAATATTGGCATGTCTTAATAAATTATGTATAATATTGAGATAGCATGATATGGTTTCCCTAAGGTGTATTGCCATCATGGGGCGATCCAGGTTCTAGGCTATGGGTAGGTTGGGCTAGTTGAAGCAATTATGATTTGATTTATAATTGTTGAAATTTTAGTTTCATTCAAGATTGGAAAATGTATAGGATTATGATTTATATTGGAAAATTTGAAAATTGATATTATAAATTTATTTGACGAATGTATATTAGGTTTAAATTCATAAAATTCAGGGTAGACTCTACCGAATTTTTGACAGAATATTTCCTTAAAAAGAGGAAATCGTAGGGTTATGGCAAGACTTCCTTTAAGAAGAAGGGGAATAGTAGCGTCCTGCATAGACTCCAATAGGGAATAATCTAATGGATGGCCAAAACACATAGGGTGGTGGTGCGGGGCGTTACAATGGGCTCATATAGCCCTATGAAACTTTATGCTTACAAGTAAATTTTTATTTTGTCATATTACAAGGCATTATATCATATGCATTTACTATTTATCATGTCATGCTTATGATTAGCCTTATTATCAAGGCTTTTGCAATTACTCACTAGAAAATCGCATTCTAGTCCAATGTATACAATCTCAAAATAAGCGGCAATCAAAGCACAGTTTTCTGTAACATGCTACATAACATTGTATATTTCCTTATCATCAGGCATCCTCAATTAAATATAGTTAATTTCATAATATTCTCATTAATATCAATGCAGCCTTATAAACAAGGCTTTTCATTTCTGAAAACACCATGATGTGCACTAGTCTCTTCCTGTATCCCCAGCTACAAAACCTGCTATGTCCACAATAGCCTTCTCCCTGTCCTTCGTGGCACCCCGCCCTTATTGCTCCACAGGAACCATTGGTTAACCAAATGCAAAACCATGCCATCACAGATCTGTGCCACTAAGGTACATACATACCCTATAGTAACAAAACATATGTAGGCTATCTTGGCCATTATACCATCTCATAGTACATTTTCATTAGATATAATTTCATTAAACCCTAAATATAAAAATTCTATAATATGATACATAAAAATGTATGACAATAATAATTCAACATCAATGCACATCAATATAATGCTCATAATACATACTGCCTACAATCCAAGCTATTCATCCTCAACATTCAATGGCAATTCACATCATAATTACCTCGCGCCACTCATATCCAATCCAGGCCCTCCAGGCCACTACACCAACCAGGCATCTCAATATCAAGTCATCTAGGCCTCCAATCCATCCAGGTGTCAAGTCACATCTAGGCATTATCGTTCCCCAAGCATATCACATAATCTGAGTACTATCATTTCCCAAGTAGGTGAAATGTTAGATTGCATCTAGGTACTATCATCCCTAAGCGTATCACATTAATACATCTAGATCAAATACAACTATGCCACCAACAAAGCATAGCGACATCTCATGGATGTCTATCATTATCTATAACCATGCCCCACCACAGCATGGTGACACCCTGTGGATGCCTAAGGTATATGTGTGAGTTGTCCGCTCAATTTGACTTGGCCATATGCCTCCACCCCTAGAATTTGGCTATATGCCTCCACCCCCGGGACTGAGATATATGCCTCTGCCCTAGTACATCTCTACCATTTAGCCATAAACGTAACATATTGGTGGTACTGATGGGCTTCCATCACACTCCCAACATCTCATCATGCCAGCCTCCAACTATCACATCCCCCCCCAAGCACTGCATATATCGTATCACATAAATTCATACATACATAAATGCACATCTCTCGTATACAAAATTTTGTCAACCAATGCATCAATCAAAGCAGCTTAAGCTCATAGCAAAAATTTCAATGTCAATCATACAGGTGAAACATTATCTATCAAAACAACTCAGTTCAACCATAGTAGAATCCAATGTCAATCAAGGCACAACAATATACCACTTTCTTAATCATAGTGCATACACCAATTCATTCAATCACAGTGCTCATAAACAAGCAAAACATAATAAGCTATTCAGCAATACCTGGCATGTCATCATTTACAACCGTCAATCACAATTGTAAATCCATCAAGTAGCACTCAAAATTCATGATATACAATTCGTTATGAAATTTGTTCATTTCTTATTTAGATACATAACCAAGCAAAACCCATATAATTAGGTCATTTACCCAGATAAACCTCTGGGAATTATTCTACAACACACCACATCTAGTCAAATCAATCAAATAACTAATAGGGCTCACACCCCCATATTGACCTAATGAATCCAATGATGTTATCAAAAACCAATTAAACAACAGAATTGAATTCAATTTCCAATACCCATTCATGATACTTCACACTTTCATCATTTAAATTTCAAATACACAAAAAAATAATATTTAAACATTCAACTATGGTGCGCATATGGGCGGCACCATGCTTCCATTGCGCCAATCAGATCACAGCAAGTATATGCCACCTATATAAATATTCATTTTAGTCATAATTATGCTATCACAACACTATCATATTTTTTCACATTGTATCATCTAGACTTATATCAATTCACATATACCATTACCATTTCTTTCTTTTCCTTTCTCAAAACATTAGTCTTCTAAAACCCTTAAATTAATATTTTCCTATGCTCTCATGGGTTCATCAACTCGTATGAGGTATTTTATTGCCTATCTCCTTCCAATAACCATTGCCATCGTGATTTTGGGCATATAGTTCTAGGTATCAGATAACCAACTAGCTCTGTTACCATTCTGTCACACCCTGCCTAGGGGCCTATGTGTATTACTAGGACCATGATAGCATTATAAATCATGATGACATTATAAATCACTTGGACCAAGTCCCATACTGAATATCATTAATAATTTGTTAGGATATGCTAGTATAGTTCCTTTATACAATATTTGGAATCTTTTAAATACAATCGTGCAAATACGTTATGAGATTACAATTCCATTTCATTATGCCAAGAAGGGCATCTTCCAATCTTGCTCATAAGTCCCAACTCACAGTTGGGATTCTTTACCTAACCTACCAACTAAAAAAATAAGAATAAGAATGCATGAGTCCATGTGAACTCAGTAAGTAGGCGAAATATAAAACAGTAATAAATTAAAAGCAACATGTTCTAAACTAGAACATGAATACAATATGACAATGTAATCACTCAATGAGTATATACCCATGAAGCTCAAGTCCTCGGCATTACAACATACATTCTATGCCATTCAGGTGTATAATATCATAAGTCATATATATATACATACCAAATATCAAAATTGTGCCATCCAAGCATCACATATCATAACTGTGTCATTCAAGTACAACTTTATACCACTATGTCAAATACAACTCATGGAATGCTTCCTGTTCCATCAATATATACATTTATTCAATTATCATATATGACATTGTGGAATACTCAAAATCCCCGCTAATTCCTACATTTACACATATACAACAAAATGAATAAATGTGGGATAATCCTTATCCCCATCAATCAATAAGCCACACGTTCACCTCATCACAATAGAAAGTAAAGTTAGGATATTTACTATCCCTACCAGTCCATGCAATAAAAGATACATCAATATGGGGCATAATATCCAACATAAGCATGGGATGTTCTTTATCCCTTTCATCTAGACATCCATACACAAAAAAAGTATCATTATATACAAATCTAATGGATGCTTTCTATCCCCAGCCATCACAAGTTCATATCATAACAATTCATTACAATTTTAGGGATACTCATTATCCCTAACTTTCATGTATTTACAAATCTAATAAACATCAACCTTTAGGAAAGCATGGGATATCCACTATCCCAAATCATGCATACAAGCCCAGATTCAAAACATAGGATATTCGCTATCCCAATCGAACCATACATTCACAAAAGAAAACTAATGCCTACTTACCTCAAAGAAGAATACTTGCACCATCCTTCCACTTCCATAACTCCTCAACTTCCACAACTTCTCATCCATACTTAGAAAACCTACATAGTCAATTATTCAATTAACATACATTTCACTTTAGTACATTTCATCATATCTTTATTGTGCAAAGCATTGCTCTAAATCTCTATAATGGTGTATTACAATTCATATTCAATACACTTAACATCAAAACAACTTCTTAGCAATGTATTATGCCCAAATACTAATACCTCTTTCATCACGGTTTTAGGGTTGCACTCAAACCCTTATATACATGATTCACTTTTCATAAGGCATTTTCTCAAATATGTCATAGGCATTAATTAGATTACACAATTTCTACTAATGATTTCAAAGAGGTTTCCTTTCTAACAACAAATACTCATCATATGACAAGTTAATAATCTAATTAATCACAAAAATAAGCTAATTAAGTAATTATCTTAATTAATTAACTGCTTAAACACTTCATACACAAAAGCCCTTTTTAACTTCTAATTAGGTCATCATCCCAAAATAGATTTCTCACTCTTAAACAAGCCCCAAAATATTATAATTTCTAAATTAGGCCTTTCCCCCATGATTCCATACCCTTTTTCTCCTAAAAACCACTATTCACAGCTAGCTTGAAACCATAGCAAGGCGAAAATTGCAAATTTAATGGGGGGAAATGCACTTACCATCAAATTCAAGTGTAGCCCCCTTCCCACAACGCAAATCCAAGCTAAAAGCTCCAAGTACCCCATAAAAATTGCATAAAAAATGCTTTTCTTCCATTTTCCACCATCCAAATAACTAATACCCAAGCTTAGATGCGTGCTTGAGTGATTACCTATCACGCCTCGCCCTGGGGCCTATGCATTTTCACATTACCCAGTAACTTTCCTATTTTTAAGGGAAATATTCTACCTAAAATCCGATAGAGTTTCCCCTGAAATATCAAGATCCATACCTGTACAAACATTCTCCACATAACATGATATATATTTAGCATGAATAATAATAAATGATCCTAACATATAACTAAGAACTTACCCACAGCTGCTCAGAATTGCAACCACCTCATGATGGCAATGAACCTCCTCATATACCACACAACTCATGTCTAAGTCACACACATATAACATTTATCATATGACATACTCATACGTCCAAATATACATCAAGCATTTATACAACATTAGATCTTTAAAGTACACTTTATACAACATTGGAATTATATTAAGCACAATCTCACCTATACATACAGTGAGGAACTTCTTTATTAATTCATTATACTAATACAACAATAGTCTTTAAATGTATCTCTCAAACATCAATCTTTGCCTACCAGCTAAAAATTAAATAAAGGGGGTTAGTTCGGGGCAACTCAATAAGTAGTTGTATAACAAGAAAATAAATATCGCCAAGGGATCCATCAAGCATCACAAATTATATCCCAAAGAAAATACATTTTCATGACCCATACATGACACCTATGCCATCCTGACATAGTCATATTAAATTCAATTCAAAATCTCAAAATATTATACCAAAATCTCATTACACAGCAATTGGACACATATTAAATTTCACATTCTAAAATCAACATATCAAATCATACATCTTGGGACATTTGCATATCCTAAATCATACATTCAAGCAACTATAATAGTAGAAAATCCTAGGATACTTCTTATCCCTTAAAATCTCATACATGCTCATATATACTTATATTAAAATTCAAATCCAAGGGATATCTACAATCCCTTCATTTGGACATCCATAAACAAGAACAACAATATTTAGTATAAACATAGACATTTATATTAGCACAGATAGATACTGGGATTATTTACGATCTCATGCATTCCACACCCAGTCACATATCTTACAAACACAAGAATCATGGGTTAACCATGATCCTTATTCACTTATACATGTTACAAGCAAGACATAGGATAGTCACCATCCCAACAATTCTTTCTATATAAGAGAACCATGTGATATTCTCAATCCATCAAGCTATTCAAAACAGAAATTTATGGGATATCCACCAACCCTAACAACCATTTCATCTATGCCAGTTTATAAGCATATGGGATATATGTTATCCCCATCTATTTAAACAATCATATAATGAAGATAAGAACACCTACTTACCTACATAGCAAACATTCCATCCATCCTCATGTTCTCAGAGTTAACTTCCCAAATCCATGCTCAGTTGGTCCTTGTATTATGACCTCACCCTCCTTAACTTCTTTTTGCAATGGTACAAGACTCAATTCATTGAATTACACTTTCTACACAGAATATAAATATCTCATCAATACATTTATGGCATTAAAGTCTATAATATAGTTATAACTTCCATTCCTATCTGACTTCATTAATTAGCCTTCCCTAGGGTTTATACAAAACCTTATTAAATTTCCAATCCAAGGGTAATTAATGGTGCTTTAATAAACGTTAATACCACTGCATCTCTCTTAGTGTCAATTTCTCAAACAGCTTATAGGAATTTTCTAGAACTCCCATTTCTAACAACATGTAGTTTATGATGTCCATTATAAATTACACATAGACATGTTCTCACATGATTAGCACTCCAATTAATCATCATAGCAACCATTTGCATACAAATTTCTCATTTTTCAAAATTTTAGTCCTAACTTCACATGAATAATGCTCCATAAACTATAATTTATGAATTTAACCAAGAAAAATTCATAGATTCACTAAGAAAATGACTTACCTGTTAATTTTTTGCTGTTATTCACCCCAAAACTCAAGTGGGTATTCTTCCCCAAAATTTCTCCTCTTTTTCTCTAACCCAAATTCGCTAAAAATGAAGTTTCTTCAACCCCCGATAATTGCAAATCACTTCACCATCATTTTCCCGAACTAATTCTGTCATTTCTAGGAGAAAATGGGAATTTGCAAGAGGTGGGGACGTGGGGAGGGGGTTGGAAATGTGAGAGGATGGGGGTAGCTGATGGAGCATTTTATGTTATTCCATTTATAGTGCTTCAGTGTCACACACTGGGATGTGCACATGCACCTCTATTTGTCACCATTTTTTTAATTTAAACAATTTCAAGTAAATTAACCCCAATTCATCCATTAGTAACTATATTATCCATAATTTCATGAATTTATTTTATAATTTCATCAAAATTTTATTATGTATACGTGCACCAATACTACCAGACAAAGTCACACTAAAAAGATCATATTTCTCTCATACGATATCCAAATAATGTAATTCTTGAGGCTTGGAAATATAACTTCAAGGGATATAACTTTCAGGTTTACCAAAGTTTTGAAATCAGCCCCTATCCATATCAAAAGTTTAGATAAAGTGACCCATCTTGGTATTTTGGTACTTTTTACCCATATGAAATAGTTTTGGCACGTTGATCATGACTTTCTCATATGATATCAAAAAAATATGAATTTTGATTCCTTAGAAAGATAATTTCATGATATACAACTTTATATTAACCACATTTTCAAATTATTCCATTATCTATGTCAAAATTGATCATAAATTAAACCCCCCTTTTTGAATTTAACATTTTCTTAATATATGGTTTTTCTCCATTTCTCCTTATTTAATTTCATTATTTTCCACTAATTTTCACATGATTTATTCAACATAAATTGTGACCACTAAAACATATTAGTTCACTAGCATAATTAGAAATAACATTACATAATTATTCAAACATATAAACATTAATTTTCATCATAAATTATGCATCATGTCACAAAATTTTCCAAACATCTCATGCATTAAAATCATAATTTTCTTAGTAATCAATCATCAAATTACCCAACGTTTAGGTTCAATAACTATAATTTAAATCATATATTTATCGTACCTAATTGATATAATCACATTAAATTCTCGTGCACATCCCATATAGTTAAACAATTTCATCCGAATTTCCACAAATGATCATGCATACACTCAAATTTTCAATTTGCCAATTTTATTAAACTACTTTTTAACATTGATCCATAAATTAACACTCCTAGATGTTACATTACCAACCTAAATCATTTTGTTTTCTAGCTACTTAAGTAAGAAATGGAGGCATAAATGGTGCTAGGGCAAGGGTTTGGGCATGGGAGAATAAAGAAAAAAAGATGAAATGAAATGGGCAAAAATGGACTTAAAAGGTCTGTTTGCCGACTTACCTCACCATCGGCATTATAGCGCCAGATGTGGGCAACATGGTGCCCATTTTGCTAGACACCACCCTGTGTCAGCCTCACAACCAGTGTCGTGCTCGTTTGGCCATCGCAGTGCTCACACCACTGTTCCCCATTTTTGCCCTCTTTTGCTTTATTTTTATCCACCTAATTCCCTTAATTTCCCCATCTATATGACACTATGTATCATAAGTGTCCTCAATTAACTAAAATCATCTCATGTAATCACTCTTATACATGCTAAAGTTTATAGCAACTTTCTTTACCAATTCTCTTGCCTCCAATGTAATACATATATATTTGATTTAGCTCAAAAAAAATTTCCTCATTTCACATTAACCATAATCCATGTTTAAAATTTTATTCACCTCAAATCATCACTATAAGTAACTAAGAAAAATTTATCCCCCATTTTCAACACCTAGGGTGTTACAATAATGTAGCCTTCTTAGGCCATGTAATTTCTGGGGATGGTATTTTAGTGAACCCTCATAAAATTGAAGTCATGGTGAACTAGCCTAGATCAACTACTATGATAGAGGTTTGAAGTTTTCTAGGGTTAGTTGGGTACTATAAAAGATTTGTCAAAGGATTCTCCATGATTGTTATGCCCTTGACCCAATTGACTCACAAAGGGATCTAGTTTAACTGGAATGATCAATGTGAAAGTGCTTTCCATGAATTAAAAAGGCAGTTGGTAGAAGCACCAATATTGATGTTATCGCATGGATGAGGAGGATTTGTGGTGTATAATGATGCTTCCAACAGTTGAGACACCATGAACAGAATTATCCCATCCATGACCTGGAACTAGCAGTCGTAGTCTTTGCCTTGAAAATATGGAGATATTATCTATATGGGGAGAAATGTGAAGTATATACTAATCATAAGAGTCTGAAGTACATTTTTACCTAGAAGGAATTAAACATGAGGCAAAGACAATGGTTGGAATTACTAGAAGATTATAATTTAAATAACATTACCACCTAGGAAAAGCCAACATAGTGGCTGATGCTTTGAGTAGAAAATCTAGAAATAGTATGGCATATGCTCACACAGAAGAAGGAGCTATTCTAAGAATTGAGAAGCTTGGACTTACATGTGGTGATGAAAGGAATAGTTATCCAGATGTATCAGTTAAGTATTCAATCAACTTTAATAGATGAAATTCGGGCAGCATAAGAAGAAACCACCGATGAGGAGTTTTATAAATTAAAATATAAGGCTTAGAGGAACTAACCTTTAGATTTTCTGTTCATTGCAAATGGCATTTTGAGGTATCAGAATCAAATAATACTTCCTAAGGAGTCTGCAGTGATAGGGAAGGTATTAGATTAAGCACATTATTCTCTCTATACTATCCACCCTGGTAGTACCTGGTATTACAAAAATGTATCAAGACTTGAAATCTCAATGTTGGTGGAATGATATGAAGAATGACATAGCCAAGTATGTGGCAAAGTGATTAACATGTCAGAGGGTGAAGGCAGAACACCAAATGCTAGGCGGTTTATTGTAGCCTATTGAAATCTTAGAATGGGAATGGATAAATATTACTATGGATTTTATTACAGGCTTGCTAGGGAGAATAACCAAATTTGACAGTATTTGGATTATTGTGGACAGACTAACCAAGTTAGCTTATTTTATACTAGTTAAAACTACATTTACTACATAAAAGTATGCATGGATATATCCTAAGATTATTATTTTGGATCACGAATTAGTGTTTACTTCAAAGTTTTGAAAAGCATTACATAAAGTCATGGGAACTCATTTAGATTTCAGCAATACTTATCACCCTCAGACGGATGGGTTGATGGAGCGAGTGAATCAACAATTAGAAGACATGCTTAGGATAAGTGTTATTGAGTGGGGTAAAGCTTAGAGCTAGTATTTGACCCTAATTGAATTTTCTTATAACAATAGTGTAACACTTGTGGTGTTTGTAATCTACTCATGAGCAAATGGATAGAGTTTTGACCATAAATTTTATAAATTTCAGCATTTTGGGTTATATAAAAACAATAAGAAAAGAACGCAAGTGGTGAGATTGAGTAAAGGCACATTTGTGATCAATACGAATGGTCTAAAATAGTCATCACATGTATTGTGATGTGTGTAAAATATCAGTTTGAGTATTGGATACAACTTTGAATGAAAAAGGCATATGGAGTCTCTTATAACAGAAAATTTAGTTAAAAAGAACTGAATAGGTAATTTTTGGTAATTGACCTCAAATGAGGTGAAAAATAGTATGAACATGTTCCATTTAATGTATATGATATGTGAAAGGTGATAGTTATGATGTTTAAAGTATTTTATGTGAAATGGGGCCATTGATGATTTTGTTTAAGTACAAATTTGGAAATTGAATAGCTTATTGCAATGAACAAGTTATTATTTCGATTTGAGAGAGAAATTATTTTTTAAATGAGAATTTTAAGATTATTATTCATGAAATTAATTGAAAATCTAATGATTCAAAGTCTAAGAATGAAAGATGAGAGAAAAAGTGAAAATTTTGGAAGAAAACTAAAGGGGCACAAGTATACATTATGAAAATGCTGAATTTAAAAAAGGGTGCATTATAATTGATTTTTTATATAAATAATGGACTAATTTGAAATAATTTTAAACATCGAAGTTGTAAATAATTAAATTATCTATCCAATGGAAGAAAACTTACTTGATTCTGATATCATATGAGGAAGTTATGAATAATACACCAAAATAGTTCAAAATGACTGAAAAATAATGAGATGAATGAGATGGGTCAAGTTTATTGAAACTTTTCATATATTTTTGGGTTGATTTGGAAAAAAAATTTAACATAAATTTGTATCCCTTGAATTTATATTTCTGATGCCTCAAAAATTAGGTCATTTTGAACATCGTATTTAAAAGTTATGCTCAAAATACTAAACTATATTGGGACAGAATTTCCTTGCCACGGCAAGGCTTCAAAAAACAATTTGTTTGACATACAGCAAGACCTTGCCATGGTAAGCAAGGCATTTTTTTGCTGCGGTAAGATAATTTTCTGTGATGGCAAGGTCTCAAAAAATGCATATTTTGCCTATCCAGCAAGTCCTTGCCGCGACAAGGCTTTTCCCTATCACGGCAAGGGTTTTGTGGCGCGCTAGAGCATAAAAAAATGCGACATTTTAAGCCACAAACCCATTTTGTTTTGCCTCATTTCTATCCTGTCCCTTTTTCTTCTTGCCCTAGCTTTGGAACCCATCCTATTTAGCCCAAAATTATGCCATATGAACTTGGAAAATTCTTTGTTTAGGTAGAAGATCACTTGCTTTTGTCCCTAGACCCAAGTTTCAGTCATTTAGATGGTGGAAGAAAGAAAACGATCAGAATTTCTTCAATTAGAAGGTGCTATTTTGGGCCTTGAGCTTGGATTCTTGTTCATTGATGATAACTACACTTGGATTTAAGGTAAGCTACTTTATCCCATCCGAAAATTTGACTTTTGTAAACTAGGGTTTTATATAGTTTTCTAAAAAGCAATTTTTAGAAGAAATCGAGATGGGTAATCATGGGAAAAGTGAGTAATGGGTTGATTACCATGAATTGGGAATGATTTAGATATGGAAATCATGATTTTGGCTTGTTAGGGTTCTATGAATAGTGAGGGGAATTTTATGAACTATATGAAATTAACATGGGAAAATTGATTAATATCAAAATAATGATGTTTTTGGACTTGTATGGGATGATTTAGATCAGTGAAAATGGATATTAGACTCTGACCTAGTTTTGGGTTAATCAAGGAAAATTATGTATAGGTTATGTAAGCCACAAATTTATTGAATTAAAGGTTTAATTGAGTTGGTTTGAAAGTGTTTAAGCCTTATTCATGCTGTATGACAAGGATTTGATGTTAGAAACATAGTATTTTGAAATGTTAATGAATAAGATATAATATGAATAAGTTTGATTTAGAATTCCTAGCTATAAATTAAATTTTGATTTGTATATATCTGAAATACATTAGTAGGACATAAATTAAGAGTTCCAATTTTAAAAGATTGGGATCATTGTCCTATATAGGATGATCTGAGAAGGATGAAAAGGAATGGTTTGGAGCTAAAGGCCTAAGGTAAGTAGGCGCCCCTCCTTTGATTTGCTATATTGTATGATTGGGGACAAAAATCCATTTGATTTTGTCCGAGCATGGTAGTTTTGTCTATGGATAGTTGATATCCCATATTTGTTTAAGATAAATGTTTAATTGGTTGTCATACATGGATGTAAGGGATAACGTATATCCTTTGGATCAAAATACATAGGGTTTTACTTGAGAAATGGTTAAGTGATTGTTGAGGATTGCCTATATCCTCTAGTTTCATTTAGAAAATGGTTTTGTATATTATACAATTGTGAATAAAATTATGAATGTGAAATGTTAAGAATTGTTGAATGGAATAAAAAGAATTATATATGTTTTTGAATGTGAACATGTGACGATCTTGATTATTGATTATTATTTTCTATAGTAATTGTCTACTTACTGAGTTGCTCAAATTCACGCCTTCTTATTTATATTTTTAGTTGATAGGTCAAGTAAATGATTTCTAAGAAAGACTAAAGACATTTGGATGATGTGACTAAATGTTGGGATTAGAATCCTATTATATGTGTATAATTGTATTTAATGATTTCAATTGATGTATAATTATAATTAATAGATTTTAATTGAGCTGTATTTGATATTGAAGAAACTAGATTAATATATTGTTAGTAGTGGCATATCTTAATGATTAAATTATCAGTTTGTTAATGGATTTTAAAGATGTAGATTGTCATCACGATTCTACCCAAATCTAGGGCCGTGGGTATGTGGTTGGATATTTTAGAATGTATATTAATATTTTATTTGATTTAATGAATAATTGTATAGGTTAAATCCTAATAATTTAGAGGATAATTTGTTCTTTTTTGAAGAAAATAGTCAAGTTCTAAAATGGGACTCAAGCACCCCACCCTAAAAGTGGAGAAATCGAGGTGAAATGTAACGCATAATGGAAAGTTGCATCTCGGAAGGTGGGACATGATAAATAGTTACCATTCTAGCATTCAAATGGCTCTTTTTGAAGCATTGTATAGGCATAAAATGCAAATCCCCATTGTATTGGACTGATGTAGGGGAGAGCAGCATAGTGGGGTCGTAGATGATTGCTAATATAGTAGATAAGGTGGCTCAAATAAAAGAAAAGATTCGAATTTCCCAATCACGCCAGAAGAGCTATGCTAACATGTAGAGGCGTGACTTAGAATTCCAACTAAGAGATAAGGTCTTCTTAAAAATATCTCTAATGAGAGGCATAGTGTGGTTTGGCATAAAAGGTAAATTGAGCTCGAGATATATAAGCCCATATGAGATTCTAGAACAAATTGTTAGAGTAGCGTATCAAACTACATTACCACCATCATTGAGTGGGATTCATGACATGCTTCATGTATCATCATTAAGAAAATATGAACCAGATCCTTCTCATGTGATGGCCCAAGAAGAAATGTAAATTAGAGAAAATTTGCAATGCATTGAACAATTAATCCAAATATCGAATAGTAAAGAGAAACAACTAAGAAATGAAGTAATTCATCTTATAAAAGTCCAATGGAGCCATCATATGGAAGTTGAAACAACCTAAGAACTTGAAGAAATCATGTGAGCTAAATATTCTTACCTATTTATCTAAGTTTTGAGATTGAAGCTTTTTATAAAGAGGGTGAAATGTGATGCCTTAAAATTTTGAGATAAGTGTAAATTTGTTTCTTTAGTTTGTGAATTAATGGTATAAGTGTGTACACTGAGAGTTTAAAGACATTGTAAATATAAATAGATATAATCATAAGGGATATCATTCCTATTAATTGGTGGAATTCGTTATGCATTTCAATGTTATGATTATGTGGGAAATTATTAGCTAATGATAGGAGAAAAAAGGAAAAGGATGAAGAAAGACTAGAAGGGAGAGAGGATTGTAGGTCAAGCATCGTGATGCCCAAATGAGGGCCGCTACATGGGTTCATGAGGCAACAGTGATAAGGTGTCTAGCACATTGGGCACTATAGTGTTGATTCGCGGTGATATAGTGAAGCACCAAAAATTTGTGTTTTAATAGTGCTCCACTAGCCCCTTTTGTCCTTATTCTCATTTCTCCATCCTCCCATGCATCTCAGCCCTTTGAGGTTCCCAAATCCATAAAAGAATGCAACAAATTTCAAGGGAATGATGTTTGATACATGGATTATGGCTATCCGGAGTAGTGAAAGCATTAAATTTTGACTGTTGGGGTGATAACAAAAGGAAAAAAAATTGAGAAATTTCCCAAAAAGGGAGTTTTTGCAGGAATTGGTGGAAGAAGGCTAGGAGTTGAGTGATTTCTTTTACTAATTAGTAGATGTAACACCTAGGGTGTTAATTTTTGGATAATTATACATTGGAACATATTGTGATTGTCTTTAGTATGATAATAATGGTGAATTGAGGTGAAGAAATGTGTTTTGAAATGAAACAATGCAGGTATGTATAAATTTCACATGAGTGAAATGTAAGTGTACAAGTTTAACCATATATGCATGGCTATATAATTTGATTTCAAATAAATTGAGGCACAATTATGGTGCATTTTATGTTATTCTTATGTGGAATAAATGATGGAAAAAGAATAGTGGAAAGAAGACTTGAAATGAAGCAAAAAGGAGGAAGGAACAAGGGGGTAGCAAAAATTAGCACCGCAGTGTCGGATCGAAATGGGGGGCAGCTTGGGTGTCAGCAAATTTGATGTCGCGGCGTTGACCGGCAATTTAAGTGGGTGAACCGACTTTTTAGCCCATTTTTCGATTTTGTTTTCCCCTGGTCTATTCCATTCTCTTCCTCTCTTTACCCTAACCCTGTTTAGGTATAAATCTTTTTCATTTTGTTATAGAAAAAGATGATTTAGCTAGATTATCATTCAAGCGTGTACATGGAATGGGATTTTGATATTTGAATGGTGGTAAATGGAAGAAACTTTGATTTTCTACAAGTGAAGGATGCTATTGGGAGCTTGGAGCTTGGATTTTTTGTCCATGGGAGAAAGTCACGCCTAAATATCATGGTAAATCACTTTTCCCCATCTGAATTTGGATTTTAAGTTAGAGTTTTTTCATAAATAGTGGAATTTTGGGGAAAATCATGGAATTAGTATGAAAATCATGGGGGAGAATATTAATTACATGTCTGGGATATTTTTGGGATGTTTTGGAACTAAATTAAGCATTAGACATGATGTTTTACCCTAAGCTAAGCTAGGGTTTGGGGATGTAATGCCCATGGCATTAAAATTCATGAAAAGTGTGTATGATGTTGCTAAGCATATGCTACATGAGAGATCAAGGAAATTTAAATTAGCATGTCTATTATTTTGTGCTATGATCTATTATGGAACTAATGTGGAACGAATATTTTTGGAAGTTTAGGCTGAATGGGAGGATGGTTGCATTAACTAATCAAGCCAAAGTGAAGTTGAAATTTTAAAGCAAGTTGGGATCATTATACACATATGGTATAATTGTGAGTTTGATAAATTGGTATGGCATTTTAGTTACAAGGATTATTATGAATTTTAATGAACATTGATATTTAGAGTATGCATATATCATATTCAAGGAGGATTATATGTCATGAAGTAAAACGGTAGAAAGGGATTAAACACAGGAGAAGAAACGACATTGGAAACAGAGAAAAATCACAAAACAAGGGAGTAATGCGAGCTAGCAAAATTGGCATTGTGGTGCCAGAATGGGAGCCACGGCGCTAGATCATGATAAGGCATAGGTGTGTGAGCAGAACATTCTAGCACTGCAACATCAAAATTCAATGTCGCGGCGCCAGTAGTGGAAAAATGCGGGGGTCCATTTTTATTTTGCCGTTCCATTCTAGTTCAGCTATTTCATCCCATTTCTTCTTGCCCCACACC
Source organism: Pouteria campechiana (assembly GCA_036873735.1). Classification (NCBI taxonomy): domain Eukaryota; kingdom Viridiplantae; phylum Streptophyta; class Magnoliopsida; order Ericales; family Sapotaceae; genus Pouteria; species Pouteria campechiana. Next base: position 29,948 of record JAYJMB010012041.1, read on the forward strand.
CTAACCTTAAATCCCATTCCTCTAAGCTTGAGAATCTTGCCATTTAGACAAGAAGAAACTTGGATTAAATGTTTAATCCATAACTTACACTCCCAAAAACCCATTTCCTCCTTTTTGGATGGTGGAAGAAGAAGGAAAATCAAGTTTTGCTATATGTGTTGGGTTTCTTGACAATTTGATGTTGGATTCTTGCTTGAGGATGAAACCCACGAGCTAAACTAAAGGTAAACCCTTTTATCTTACTCAATTTCTTGATTTTCCTTTCCTAGGGTTTATACCTTACGCATGAACAGTAAAGTTTAGGAGGAAGATGATGAATTTTTGTTATAGAATTTTGGGGGACATGGTTAATTGAGGAATTTATAGTAGTTTAAAGTGAATTATACATGAATAATCATTATTCGTTCTAAGTAGGGTTTTATGAATAGTATAACTTAGGGGATTTTAGAGGTTATGTGAAATAGGTAAAGGAAAAATGATCAATTCATAGACTATAATGGTAAAAAGCTTGTTTAAGAATGAAAAAGCTAAATTTGGGTCCTACCTTAAATAAAAGCTATTGGACTTATTGTATAATTTTGATGACAACAAAACTTGTCTTAAGACGATCTATGCTAATGATGATTTTATTCTAGGAAGCTGAAATTAAGTCAAATATGATTAGCTTGAATAATCATTATTGCAATATTTTGAATGCAAGCATATTACATAAATTGTTTTAGAGAATGAAGAATTCATTATGATCCATAGTGCATTACCCTTGTTTATTATACTTTGGAACATGGATATATCATGTGCTTTATAAAGTTCTCACTTTAAGCTTTTATTGAAAAATATAATATGTGATTTATCCATGATTTACAAATTGTGAAAATCATGTGGGAATAAACATATGTTGATAAGTGTGCTTCATAGAGGATATTCTATAAATGAAAAATAAATTATGCTTAAATAATTTATCGATACTCTAACTTATGTATATTATATGTGGATAAATGTATTTTAATTTATAATGAAAAATTTCAAGTTGCTAATGTGGCAAAAGTGCAAAAATTTCTAAGTGCAGGTTCGCTGCTATAATACTTTTGCTACAGTAACCTGCTACAGCATAATAGACAAAGCTTAAGGTGACCAGCAAATAAAGTAACAAACAAAGTGGTGCAGTGTTATAGGAATGTTGCTAAAGTACCAATAGACAGATATTTGTATGATACTTCAGACAAATAACAGATAAAGTACTGCTATAGTGATCTGCTACAGTACCGGCAAATAAAGTTAGCTAATTTGTCTGCTACTTACTTCAGAAAAAGCAGTGCTATAGTGAGCTACTATAGTAACATGCTACAATAACTTGCTACAATGAAAATTCATTGTTTTCAAATATAAAAAATTCAACACTCTGCAGCAGCTGGATTTTGCAATAATATTCTTCCAAGCAGTCCACAACCTTTCTAGATAGTAAAGACAGACAATCTATTGAAGGAGAATAAAATGCTTGAGGGTTCTAAATGCTAAACAAGAATCAAACATTAAGAACTCATTTAAATTTTCAAGTGCAGAACTGTAAATATTTGCTCTAATCATCTGCCACATTTCAGAAAGTTTGAGTTACAATGATTTTGAAATATGCTCAAAGATGTTAATTTGAATTCTCTATTCAAAATCTCATACTATCAAGAAACAATGAAAAGGCAGCCAATGGAAGAAGAAGTTCAGAGAGCAAAATACATCTGTCTGAAAATAAAGGAACCCTACTTCGTCTGGAATCAATTATGGACAAAGTAGGATACAAAGAGAGTCTATCTAGCTGGAAAGAGAATTCATCTAATACTTACTTCAGACAAATGCAATAAACCATCAATCAAAGTGGAGGAGTTGAATCTGTCAGAATTTATTGTCTTCTTTCCAAAATTTAGACTTGAAGCATCTCCTCATTCGTCAATTGCCTGAACCAGCTATTCATCTTCTTCTATGTCAAGGTTGGAACTGTAGAATAGCTCTAAGCATATGGGAATTAATTAGAAGATGACTTTTTTAAATGGGAGATTATTAGAATGATCTTCTACATTTATTTCCTGCTCATCTACTTTCATATCTACATTTAATGAAGACCATCTTCCTCCAATGGTCAAGTCTTCAAGAGAGTTATTTAAGGAGAAAAGAAGAGACGATACAGGGTGGTGAAGGAATACTTTTTAGATACACTTAACTTTATGCAAATCCTTCCACTCATGGCCAAGAGCTTAACCTTTAGTTATCTTTAAATTAGCTTTAACCTTCAGATCGTTATGGTCATTATCTTTATATTTTGGGAAGATCCTTTTGTATTACTAGAGCTATAAAAGATTTCATCTTCCCATGTGCTTCATTGTAGCACTCTGTAAAACTGTATAAGTTTTTTGGTTAACCTAAAAACCAGTGAGTTATTGATAAGATCTGAAAAAATAACTAGTTTGCTAGTGATCTTTGAAACTAGTGAGTTTCCTAGTGAGTTTGTAAAACCAAAAGAGTGTTGGGAACATGTTTATACCCCTTGGAGCCAGAATCAAGAAGTGTTGGGAACACTTGTTTATGCCCCCTAGTGCTAGAATCTAAAAAAGTGCTAGAAGCACTATTGTATTTCCATTATATGGGATATAGTGGAACCCAAGGCATAATGAGTATATGCTCTTAGAAGAGTAGATGTAGGGACAGTTCCTAAACCACTATAAAAATAGTGTTGTTTGTGTGTGTGTTTGTTTACTTGCTTTATCCTTCATGCACTTTTCAGTTTTATCATTCACTTTACATTACATCACACATAAGCATGAAAAGAGAGAAATGGTCTAACAGGGGTTAAGCAATAAATTTGTATATACCCAATTTACCCCTCCCCTCTTAGGTTAAGCCATCATATGAGAACCAACAAAAGCTAAATCATGGAAGTAAAGGCTCAATTAGTTTGTACTAGAATAATTAACAATTAGGTGTATGAAATAATGTATGTATGTTGATAATAATGAAATCCCTTTAATATATTTTTTTGAAAGGTTAAGATTTAAGTGATGTAAATGAAGTGTTCGACGAAGTTCCCAATTGAGAAATCAATTATGTAAAAATTTAGTTAGGGATGAGAATTTTATTTAATTAGGACGTAATGAATTGTTGAAGAAAGTGTTTTATATTAATCGTGTTGAAGGTGAATTGTATAATGCCAAAAATGCAAGTGATATAACAACATTATAGAAGTGAATAGTTCATTCACGCACATTAATGTATGAGGAAATGTTCTAATGAAAACATATATAAATTGGATTCATGATGCAAGATCAAATGGGGTAATGATGAAAGGCAGTTAATGGAACTTGAGAAGCTATGAAGCTAGGATAGTGCGTTCTATTAAAGTAAGTAGGCCTTCTATTATTGTTGTTTGAAATAAGATTGGGATATGGAATATCCCATTATTATGGGCAATTGTTTTCTCCATGTTATTCTATAATTATGATGTGATGATGTGTTGAGGATAACGAATATCCCATTATTTTATTTGGATTATTGTTGTGGTTTCTTGAGACTAAGAAAATGACTCAGGATAAAGATTATCCCAAGAATTTGTTGAATAATATTGATTCATTATGATTAGGGATGAGTAATTGAGTATTTTGGATTATTGAAAAGCTAATGATATTGAAAATAAAGATCTAGTTAAATGAGAATCTAGAGATAACATGATTAGAATTGAGTAAAGTACTTACTGTCCTGTACAATATCAATGATTTGTTATTGCATTAAATGATGAATAGTGGCTTCATATGTTTTGGGATGTGAATGTGCTATTTATTAATTATTGAGCTTTACATAATTTAATTGCCTATTATTGAGTTCACCCAAACTCATGCCTTCTTATTTTAAATTTTTTGCAGGCAGGTCAAGTAAAGAATTGCAATTGAGGGTTGGAGTTGAGAAGCAAAATTTGAAGACCGTTTCACTGTGGTATAAGAAATTTTATTGTAAATTCATAAATGTTTATGTTTTTATTGTATTTAAACGATTCCAAAGGGTGTATGTAAGGTGGTGTATTTTCATGTCATAGTCATAATTAATTACAAAATGATGTATGAATTATATGACTCCAAGTATAGGTATTGCCATCATGATTGGCTCCGGTCTTAGGTAGGTATTGGTGTGATTTGTTTGGTTACATTATTGTTTTACAATTATTGAAATTATACTTTTATTGCATTAATGTATATTAGGTATTGATTTTGATATTTTCAGGGGAGACTGCTAAAATTTGGACAAAAATTCCATTAAAATTGGGAAAATTATAGGAAAAATAATGAAAAGTATAGGTGTAATAGAATGAGATTGGAGCACCCCCACCCTAAAAGTGAGTTTTTGGCATTGAGATTGTTGATATGGCTTTGTCTTGCAATCCATCATGAATACTAATGGACATGATTGAGTTTTGTAATATGAAATGCATTATGTGAGATGGGAAATGTGGTGGTTGGATACTAGGTATGGTAATGTGTGATGTGATGAGATGTTGGAAATGGGATGGAGGCCCACCGAAAAATCCACCAATATTTTATGATTAGGCCTATTAGGCACAGATGTGGCACAGATATGTCCTCATTAGAACATTTCTTCATACATTTAACTTGCCTAATGATATAACAACATTGCTTGCATTCTTGACATTGTATCATTCACATTTAAAATGATTATTTCAAAACACTTTTTTAAACAATTCATTACATCCCAAATAAATAAAGCCCACATCCCACTTTATGATTCATTAACCTCTCATAGCCATCACTTCATTTATCCATTTATCAACAAAGTGTCTTAAGGGAATTCCATTTCCAACCATGTGAAATCATCATACAACACCAGTAACATTCCAATAACCTTAGAATTAAGTTAAATAACTTCTTAATGCAACTAATTTGCTACTTAAGCACTTTATACACAAAAGCCCTTTACAATCCCATTTAGGTCATTGTTCAAAATCCTATTTCTCACTCTTAAACAAGTGCTAGAACACCCTTATCAATGAATTCTACTTACTCCCCTATAATTATTACACCTAAGCTATAAATTTTGGGAAAAATTCATTGTTCACAATAGATGCAAAACCCTAACAAGGCAATTTATAGCTTCTCATACTCAAACAAGCCCCAATACACAATAATCCATGAACAAAATGTTCTCCCCATGGTTTTAATACTCAAATCCATCATTTCCCCCAATAATTACTATTCATAAAACCCTAATCATGTCGAATCATCAATTTTCCTACCCAATTAAGTTACAAACATCATTAATCATGCATTAAATCATTTTCCCTAAAGAATTACTGTTTACAGATGGGTATAAACCCTAGCAACATAAAAACCATAAAATTGGTTGGGGAAAAGGGTTTTACCTTCATTCTCATGGTGGCTTCCTCTCTAGCACATGAATTTAGCTCCAAATCTTCAAGAACTCGTAATAGATTCTAGAAAAATTGTGATTCCATCTTTCACCATTAAAATGGCCAAAACCCATCTTTATGAGCATGCTTGAATGATTATCCCTCTAAACCCTCTTGTTTCCAAGTCCAAATGACAAGAATTTAGGTCAAATGGGGATAAGGTAAATTTGGGGCATGGGAGAGGGAAAGTAGAATGGAAAAATGATACAAAATGGGATGGAGCTAAGCTTAAAAAGTTGCATTGTTTTGTTGCTCCGGCACACTAACTAAACTATGCCGGGGCATGGAATTTCTACATCGTGGCACAGACTCTCTGGATGTCCAAAAAATGGCCTTTTTGAATCCATGTCATGGCATAAAATGCCTGTGCCATGGCATAAACCTCCTGGATGCCCAAAAATTGCCCTCTTTTGAAACTATGCCTCAGCATGGAATTTTTGTACCATGGCATGGAATGCCTGTGTCAACACAACATTAGTAATTTGAGTATAACTTTTACATATGCTGTCTAAATCACCTAATTTTTGACGAACTGGAAAGCTAAGTTCAAGGGCTACAACTTTCATGTTAAATATTATTTTCCAATTAGACCCATATATATCAAAAAATTAAATAAAGTGACAATTTTTGGTATTTTTCACCCATATGAAGCAGTTTTGGTGCATTGATCATAACTTCCGCATTTGATATCCAAAGTAGATGATTTTTGATGAGTTGGAAATATATTTCAAAATCTACAAATCTTATGTTGAACATATTTCCAAATTATTCCTTTATCCATGTCAAAAATTGATCACAAATGACCCCTTTTTCAAATTTAGTATTTTCTTAATATACTCTTGTGCTCAATAAACAATCTCACTTTTTAACACTTTAGATCAACTATGATGTATTTAAATAGCTAATTATCCAAAATTTAACACCTTGGGTGTTACAATGATGGCTGGGATGATGGCTAAGTATTGGCCTAGGGCTTCGCTGTGGTGCCTGAATAGCCTGGTATGACCTGACACCTGCATAGGGTGGAGATTAAGATGGCCTAATACTTAGAGGTTGGTATGGTGGCCTGGAGGGCCTAGAATTATTGCATGATCATGAGCTTTATGAATTATGAATTTTATATGGATGTTGCATTGTCATTTTTGTACACGATTATGTATCATGCTATAGAATTCTTATGTTTGGATTTTTAAGGACACTAATAATAAATTATGAAATGGCATGACGGCCTATATGGCCTGGATATGTTATGGCACCTTAGGGGTGTGGACGTGCCTTAATGGCATTGATGTATGATGGCATGCTCTCTTATTCAATTAACCTATAAGCCCTATGGACAAGTGAGTGTAGGATGCCATAGATGATAATTAGAGACTGTCATGGACTAGGCAAGTGTAGTAGTCAAAGATATAGGGAAAGACCGGTGATGGTATAGTAGAAATGATAAAGCCTTGGTGATAAGGCTGAATTGATATAAAAAATGATAATAGGAAAATAAATGTACATGAATAAGACTGCTTAATGATAAGCCAATTTAAGGATTTTGATTATGTGCTTGTGTGAATGATGAAAAATGCATATGAGCATTATGATATCGTATCGGATTTATGTTGATGAGTAAAAAACTATTTAGCTTTCATGAGTGAAAGATATGTTGAGTTATATTGACCTATTTGTATTAGCACTTTAAGTTCCTTAAATGAGAAAGTACAGTGATGGTTCAAATTATAATATGTCACAAGTGCACAAATGTATAGTAGTATAGTGTGCATGAGCAAGGGTCGATCCCACAGAGAATAGTCAACCAATTTAATTAAAGTGAATTACTAACTAAAACTAACTTTGAAAAGATGACTTTTGGATTAAACTAATGTGAATAATAAACTAAGAAGATAATCAGAAATCTAGAGCTATAGAATGATATAGGATAGATTCCAAGTGGTAAAAGTCTAGGGTTCAAATTTCAACACTTAATGACTCCTCTTGCTATTTGGATATTGGATTCAATGCTTACTTGGGTTCATTCTTTCTATGATATGATTATTACCATTTAGTGTATGGGTTTAAATCAAACACTTTCACTCATTCCAATTACCTATTGTGTGTAGCATAATTGAGGTGAAAACCCATTATGATCAAGAACTATGAACCAAGTAGAATGGTTGTGGGTTAGGTGTGTGTCTTAACCTTCTACTTTTCTCATTCAGGGAAGCTCATGGTTATGGGTTAAGTGTGTGCCTTAACCATACATAGACAATCAATAAGATTTATGAAACTGGTAATCAAGAAATCACACAAATTAAAAGATTAAAATAAAACCCTTGAATAAAAATATAGACTTGCATTAAATAATTAATAATCCAAGTAATAAGGTTCATCAAAAAAGGTTACATCTTCACCCTAAAAAGAAGGAATTAGTCCATGAAGAAAATAAAAGATACTCCCTTCATGATGATCATCATACTGTAATTAGCCTTCTTGAATCGCCTTCACTCTACATAAATCCTCTTTCATTGCACCCTAAAATCTTCTAAGAGTAGGCTCCAAGAAACCCTAGAACTCCTCCCAAAAGCCCTCCAAAAGATCCCTCAAAAACTTCCCAAAATGTCTTTCTAAAACAAGGAAAATTGCATAAAAATCATAAAATCACAAAATTTGACAATTCTTACCTACTCCTAGTTATATAACTTTAAGATCTAAAACTTTCATGATGATCACTTGAGCTAAATATGCTTATAAATGTATGAAAAAGTGCCTTAAAATGGTGTTAGTGGTGCTAACATGCTATCCACCTAGAGAGGTGTACATTGTTTCATCCATAAATTCGTCACACAATATCTAAATTAGATGATTCTTAATTTTTTGGAAAGATAACTTTAGGGGCTTCAACTATTATATTGACCACTTGTCCTATATCAATCTACATTGGTACCAAAAATGGAATCAAAGTGGTTCCACTTCACATTCAGCTTCTTTTTTGACATGATATGTTACCTGAAAAATCAAATAACTTCATTAAGGATAATATTTCATCAAATGTAGTTATAGACAACTAAAATCATGTCAAATAAAGTTATACAATATGTAAATTAAGGCATTAAAACATGGTATATTATAAGCTCATCATATAGAAAATTTATTGTTAGTATTAATAAATGATCAAAATAATTGATCAAAAAAATATAACTTGTGCAGTGTATCATGTGGATACGGACCCACAAGTTATGAAACCATTCAAATGAATAGATTTGAATACTTGAGGAAATAATGATGAGAACTAAATCTTGCCTAAAGTTTTGAGGATGAAACATTTTGTGAGGGTGGTCTATTACACCTAGGGTGTTGATTTTTGGGTAATTATAAATTGGAACATATTGTGATTGTCTTTAGTATGATAATAATGGTGCATCAAGGTGAAGAAATATGCTTTTATAAATTGGAACATATTGTGATTGTCTTTAGTATGATAATAATAGTGAATCAAGGTGAAGAAATATGCTTTTATAAATTGGAACATATTGTGATTGTCTTTAGTATGATAATAATGGTGAATCAAGTTGAAGAAATGTGTTTTGAAATGAGACAATGCAAAGTATGTATGAATTTCACATGAGTGAAATATAAGTGTACAAGTTTAGCCATATGTACATGGCTATATAATTTGATTTCAAGTAAATTTAGGCACAATTATGGTACATTTTATGTTATTCTTATGTGGAATAAATGATGTAAAATGAATGGCAGAAAGAAGGCTTGAAATGAAGGAAAAAGGAGTAAGGAACAAGGGGCAACAAAAATTGACATCACTGCCTAGAAATTAGCACTGCGGTGTTGAATCAAAATGGAGGGTTGCTCGGGCGTCAGTGACACCATAGCATCAACTGACAATTTAAATTAGTGAACCAACTTATCAGCCCATTTTTCCATTTCATTTTTCCTTGGTAATTCTATTATCTTCCTCCCTTTACCCTAACCCCATTTAGGCTTAAATCTTTTCCTTTTTGTTAGAGAAAATGTTAATTTAGCTAAATTATCATTCATGCATGTACATACAGTTGAAAATGGAAGAAACTTCAATTTTCTACAAGTGAAGGATGCTACTGGGAGCTTGGAGCTTGGATTCTTGTCCATGGAAGGAAGTCACACCTAAATATCATGATAAAGCACTTTTCCCCATTTGAATTTGGATTTTAAGCTTCTTAGGGTTTTTTTTTATAAACAATGGAATTTTTGGGAAAGTGATGGAATTGTTATGACAATCATGGGGGAAAAGATTAATTACATGTCTAGGATATTTTTAGGATATTTTGGAACTAAATTAAGCATTAGACATGATGTTTTACCCTAAGCTAGGGTTTTAGGAATAGTAAAATTTGGGAATCTTATGAATTATATAAAATTACCATGGGAAAATTGTTTAATGCATTTATTATAATGTTTTGGGGTTTGTTTGGGATGAATTGGACATGTAAAACATGTTTTAAGTCATGACCTAATTAGAGTTGAAAAGGGGGCTTTTATGTATGAGTTATGTGAGCCATGAATTGGGTAAATTAAAGGCTTAATTAGCTTGTTCTTGAGATTAATTATATGCTAATCATGTGGTATAGCAAATATGTATATTAAAAATGGAATTCCTTGGAGCTAATTCCTTGAAATTATGTAACCTAAATGATTTATACTACATGTTTGATACAATGTTTCCATGAGGAAAGTGGTATAATGATTAGCATGAGATAACTAAGAAAGAGACACTAGGATGATATATGTAAATGTGAAAGATATAATTAGAATGTGTAAGTCATTAATCTGATGTGATTGCATTTATGCATTAATTTAATTATGATCGATATGATGTGTACAGGAATATTGAGCAAAATGAGAAGCTATGGAGCTTGACGAGCCAAAGAATAAAAGAGCAATAGAATGCTTTTGCAGTGAAGTAAGTAGGCATTATCTACTGAATGCATGGATGGAGATGTAGAATATAGCATTGTCTATTCTGGGCATGTTAGTTTTGTTTGGGGGATTATGGATATCTCGTGCTATTTTAAAGAATGAGGTTTATGGTGTTTTGTTATTACATAATGTTAGGGATAAGGAATATCCCTTGGATGATTATATAAATGTAATTGATATATTATGAACATGTGATTGCTAGGGATAGAAAATATCCCATGTTTTATGTATAATGACATTTATTCTTGGATAGGGATTCAAAGAGATAGTGAGTATTCATTTATACAAGGGTTAGTGCTTGTTGTATAATGTGAATGTTTTGTTTAATGAATGGGATAAAGAATATCCCATGATGGTGATAATATGTCATGAATATAAATGCGTATAGTAATAGAATAAGAAACATTCTACGATCAATGAGATTGTTCGTAGTGCCCAAATAGCATAGTCATGAAGTTATGCCTATATGGCATAGTTTTGATGTGTGTCTGCATGGCACCTAGTATGGTATGGTGATCCCGAGTAGCTAACATGTGTAGGGATGATTGTGATACCCTACACTTGAATGGCATAGGTTATTCATTGGATTAATGAGTATTAAAGTGTTATGTTTGATTCATGTTCTTGGGTAGAACATGTGTTCTGAATGATTATGGTTTATTATTGTCTTCTAGTTTTTTCTACTTACTAAGTTGCCTGGACTCACACGTTCTTATTCTATTTTTTTAGCCAATAGGACAAGTAAAGAATTCCAACTAGATTGGAACTGATGAGCACGATTTGAAGATATTTTCTTGGGGCATGATAAATTAGGACTGGAATCCTATAGTGCTTGTATAATTGAAATTTCATAATGTATTATATCCTATATTAGAAGATTTCAAATGATGTTTATTAAAAAGTTTTGGCATGTCATATTAAATTATTAATGAACTTGTGAATGGATCTATGTGATTGCCATCATGATTGGTTCTGATCCCAAGTAGTTAGCTGTGGGCATGGGTGTGCATTTGTGGTTTATGTAAATATTTTATGATTATTAAAATTTTAGTTTTATATGACATATATGTATTCCAAGTGTAGATCCAAATATTTTAGGGTAGAATTTGTTAGATATTTTCCAGCATATTTAACTTAAAAGTGAGGATTATAGGGAAATGATAGAGCAATAGTAGCATCCTACATCGGCCCTGGTGTGGGATGGTTAAAATGCATAGGATGGGGTGCATAGTGTGACAGTAGATTTACTCAATAATTTTTAGAAATACAGCGTGTGAAATGGGTTTTGCGGAAACCTAGGGTTTTAGAGGGTTGGAAAATGAAGAAACAAAATTTTAGAGCATGATATGGTTGTAAGTATTGTAAGGATGGTATTAGTTATGTTAAAACAAGATTTTTTGTAGAAAGAAAGGAAATCCATATACTATATTGTGTTGGAATTGGGAAAATTAAAAGTTCCACTCTAACTATTTGATGAAATGACGCTAAGAAGAGCAAAGTGTAATTAAGCATCATTAATACATCCTTCGTTGCCCTTAATCGAGTCTTAAATCAAACAATTGGATAAACCCTAGAAAGGGTAATTATTTAATTTAAGCTAGAGCTTGAGCTAGTTCACTTTTGCAAACTCTAAATGTATATAAACAATAATGGGAAATGTATTGTGTGTGTATGATTCGTAGACTGTTGATCTGAACTCGGATTACCAAACTTAAAGCTAAAGGGAGATAATATCCACATAAAGGTAAGTAGGTCTCATTTTCCCTTTGTATTCAAGTTTGGATCTTCATGAAAATGTATCCAGGAGCCGTATCTTGATTGTCGTTGAGGTTTGCCACATAATGCTTTGATTGGGTCTGAACAATGTACATTTATGTGGCCTAATGTTTAGAAATAATGGGACTAGCAAGTTCCAATGGTTTTTTTGACAATTAAGTGTCATGACATGGTTATATAGTATGATTTGATATAACATCGTATGAATAGCACCATGAAACGGGAACTTTGTATTGTTTTTGTTAACATGACTCTATTGGGGAAAAATTGAGTTTTCTTAGAGGATCGAAGCATTCTTTAGAGGCATTGATGGTAAGAAAAGAAGTATTATTGATACCCTTGGTAGGGTAATGTGATAATGTTTTGGTGATGCAAATATGACATGTGTAAATATGCCTGGAAGGCATGAGTGCTTAGAGGGCACATGTATGATGATAGTACCCATGGGGTACAGAAATGCCTAGATTGTATGTAACACCCATGGGGCGTGGATGCACCTTTGTGGTGTGGAGGCCTAGATGGCTTAGATTGTATGTGACACCTGTGGGGTGTGGATGCACCTTGGGGCATGGTGGCCTAGATTGCCTAGATGTGTGACAACTTGGCATGGATGCCTGGATAGCCGAATACGATGTAACACTTGTGGGATGTGTATGCCTAGATGGTCTAGCTGTGTGATTTGCCAGATTACCTCATTAGGTGTGGACGGCGAACCTGTGATCCCAATGGAGCAATGAGGGCGGGTGCCAAGGGGGACAATGAGATACTGTTGTGAACCTAGGAGGCTTCATAGCTGGGGGTACAAGGAGAGATCGGAGCACACCAAAGATAGGAAAGGGTCGTGTCTTAATGTTTGGGAAGTTAGAAGGGGATTGGTCAAGGTGATATGGTATGATGGATAAGGTGGTATGTGTGTGGATGAAGATGATATAGTGACAAGTATACTTATGAGGTGAGTTGAGTATGGACGAAATACGATGTTAGGTGTTAGTCTAGATGATGAGGACAGGTGTTTCATGGTCATGGAGCATTATTACATCGTCATGAAATGCATCTTGTCATTCATATGTATGAGCCGTAGTCATGATTTCTAATGGTCTATTATTTTAATTCTATTTTACTACTTTACCTACTTATGTATATTATGGCATGTATGAGTTAATTTTGTTGGCATGTCATTATGATAGGATGTGTGTGTAAACTTATTTATAGCTACCATCATAATGCGACTTCCAGTTCTAGGTGAAGTGTGGGTGTAAGTGGTATTATTTGTTGTGGATTTTATCAATGTAATTTTCATGATGATTGGTTGTACAGGTCAATAAGGGACAATTTAGGGGAGACACTACTTGAAAAACCTCGTAATACTGCCCTATAGTGGTGCTCTGGAAAATGGGGCATTACATCCAACCACCCAACTGTCTAAGTTTAAGACTAAGGCATTGAGCTAAATCTTAGCAAAACCACTTCACTCAACCAAACCCAGTCAACCTAATCCCACTCTTCCTAAGCTTCTCATGGGTAAATGTGAGGGTTGAGCTATACCTAGTCTACCTGGTCCCACTCATCCTAAGCTTTTCATGGGTAAATGAGAGAGACAAGCTAAGCCTATTTTACTTGGTCTTACTTATCCTAAACTTATCATGGGTAATTAAGAGAGCTAAGCTAAACTCAGTTTACCTAATCCCACTCTTCCTAAGCTTCTCATGGGTAATTGAGAGAGTTGAGCTAAACCTAGTCTACTTGGTCCCACTCTTCTTAAGCTTCCCATGGATAATTGAGAGAGTTGAGCTAAACTTAGTCTACCTGGTTCCACTCTTCCTAAGTTTCTCATGGGTAAATGAGAAAGCTGAGCTAAACCCAGTCTACCTGTTCCCACTCTTCCTAAGCTTCTCATGGGTAATTGAGAGAGTTGAGCCCTCACTAAGTTGTTACTCATTGAGTCAAAATGTCCAGTATACCTAGCCCCATTCTTCCTAATCTTCTTTTGGGAATATGAGATAGCCGAGTTATCAAATTGATTCCCGTTGTGACTTAGCTAAAGTTACCCATCCTTCTTAAGCTTCCTACGGTCATAAGGAGAGCTGAGCAACCTATTTTCTTCTTCATCTCTTTCAGGTCTAATAAAAAGTGGTCACCTGGTCTTGATTCCTTCCAGGATAAACCAATTAGATCAAAATAATCATTCTTTAGGTTGACCCATAGTCTAGAAATCTAGTTTAGAATTGTGTTATCCTCTCCACCCATTAGCTTGAGATGATCCACTAAATTTCAAGCCGTTGCGTTGTGCTCAGCAACCTCAAAGACAAAACAAATTTATTTGAGAGAGAGTATATTTTATTTTTGAGTCTTTAAATGATTTGTACTTTTTCTTTTAATCAAGGGTTTTCTTCCATTGTAGAGATGTAATTAGTACCACTTGTGGTCTAGGATGTGAATATGCAATTTTCTAATGTACACACTGTAAGTGTAATTAATCGAGGACATCAATGAAAATAGAAATTGTTTGATTCATTTCACAACACAATCTTTTTGTTTCATTTTCCTTTCTCATTATTCCTCTCTTTTTTGTCTTGCTACAAAAATGATAAAACAAACATGAATCATCCCACCCTTCATCTTTAAGGAAAAGTAATATCAGTGCATCTTAGAGACTCTATTTTTTCATGAAATTGACTAAGTTTTTTGTTTTGCTCTTTGTAGATCTTCGGTCATTTATACGCACACACTCTCTCTCTCTCTCTCAAACTTTTCTAAAGATCACTTTTAATGGCAACATCAGTTGCTTTTGGATTCCTACCAAGTGGTGGCTTCGCCATCAACTCTCCCTACAATTTTTATAGGAGTGTCTCTCACTCATTCATTATGGTGCCAACCAGTCAGACATCGATGATTTACTAGAGGGAATCAGTTGCTTCAATTCCTCCCTTGCCAAAGGCTGCTCTAGTTGCACCCAAGGCTACCTCCACTGTTCCAACCTCTAGCAACAATGAGGTTGAAAAGAAGAAGGCAAAGAAGAATAGGAGGCTGACGAGAAAGGTAGTTTCTTCTCATGCTCCTCGAATTGTTGGAGACGAACCTATCTTTAACACCACCAGACTCCTTCAAGATTGGGAGCATCTAGCCCTTTACTCCTATTTAGTAGAAAGAGAAAGTTGTAGCTCTCAACATCCCCAATGCAATCAAGGGGGGGGGGGGGGCATGCAAGAGCTCCCTTCAATCCCAAGCCTATTGATTGCTTTAGAAAGTATATATTGAGCAAGGCTCCTAAGGGCTTTGCTCAGCTTACCAGAGGAACTAGAAGAAGGCTGACAAGGAAGCAAAAGTCTAAGAAAAGGTCAACTCATAGGTTGACAATCCAAGAAAGGAAAGAAGGATGGAAGCTACCACCCCAAAAGCAAAATACAATGGGAAGAAGGTCATCCCCTTACCAGGATGAATGTTTAAACAGCAACATGTTTGTTGTCCTAGCGAATCTCTCATGTTCTCAAAGAAGAGAGATCAATAGGATAGGTACCTTTCAGATACCAAGAAAGCCATCAAAAGTGGAAAAAAAGAGAAAGAACGGTTGACTCTTGCAGCCCAAAGAAAAGAGGCAAGAAGAAAAGGAAGGTGCAACCTGTCAGTGTCTACACCACTTCAACTAATGGAAACTAATCACCAACACCAACAAGCCCACCTAATTTAAGTATGGTCACAAGGTTGATGGAAAGACTCATGGTGGCCCCCAAATGTTCTATTCTTTACCATAGGATCTTTAGAAGAGAAGACTGTGCATTAACATCTCTAGGCCAATCTATGTATAGCCATCAAGCCCTCCCTATAGTCACTTCATACATGATTGAGGGTAATGCAGCTACTACATCCATGAAGGAGATAATTAGCTGAATTGAGTAGCTAGAGGTTGAAAATCAGCATTTATAAGAGTTGTGTGTGCAACAAAATGCCAGTTAGACCTCCAAACCTGTCCAACCTTCCAATGTTATGCACCCTCTCAATGCTCCATCTGTGGGAACGGTCACACCAGCTCAACCATTTGTCTTTAATTAGCCAAAAGGAGACCCTACAAGGGCAGAAGGCTCACCTCTTACTTCCCGGGTTACTTCGCCTCAGTAATTTCCCAATATAAATGTCCGTGCATAGCAATTTGGTATGACCATTCAACTGCAATTGTTCAGTGCAAATGTGCATGCATCACCATACCAAATGAATTTGGATTTGATGGCCCATTTCAATGAGATGATGAATGATTGGATGGCTTAAATGCAGATAAACTTACCTTCTCAAGTGCCAAACATATATCATCGGCCTTATCCATTGGAGATCGAGAATGAGTCATTCCCATTGGGCTTCCAAATGATGGACTTCCATACTTTTAACGAAATGGATCATCTTTAACACCATCTTACTCTCTTCAACCTCAAGATGGGAAATTATGTCATCTACCACAATTTGTGTTTAAGATTGTTTGGCTCTTCTCTCAAGGTACCTACTTTCTAATGGTACTTAATGCTACCAATAGAGTTAGTCAAGCCTTGGAATGACATGCAAAACCTATTTCTAGCTAGGTTCTTTATGACCAAGAAAGATGTCATGCTGGCTGACCTCTCCCTTATGAAGTAAAGGGAGGATGAACCATTGGAGGAATTCATCTCTCACTAGTAGAGGGAAGCTAGCAAATGCAAGGTGACCTTAACTGAAGAACAAAGGGTTTATTTATGTCAAAATGGCATCAAGTTTGACCTTACTATTTTGGTGAATGAGCAAATAATCACCTTTAGGGCACTGGCTAAAGAGGCGAGTTGAAAAGAATGCCTCCTCTCTTTCACTAGGAAGAGTAAGGTCAAGAAGGATAAACAAGGAAAACACCTTTTATCCAAAGAAAAAAGAAATAGAAAAAGGGAAACCAAACATTTTTGTCAATACAACTAAAGCCAAAAGTAGTGGTAATGACAAATAACAAAAGAAAAGGGAAATCCCATAGCAGAAATACCAATACTCTGATGAGGATGTGGTACTAATTCTATTTGGGTTCATCTAATCAAGCAACATCAAGCTACAGGAACCTTTATTCTCGACCGAGGTGGATAAGATAAACCATCCCTTATATTGCCATTACCATCAGGGCATCAATCACCCAATGGTTAAGTGTAAGATGGTAAGGAGAATTATCAACCACAGTATGAAAAATAGAGTCATCACACTCAAAAAGGATGCACAAGCCTCATCTAATAATTTATCAATGAAACAAGTTCCTGATTTGATGATACTTGAACAAGAATTCGATCACCAATTCCCTAAAATCTCTAGTCAAGGGATGCAAAGAGAATCATGGTTGATGAGGAAAGTTGAGATCTTGTCTATCCAAAAGACATCCTAACGGTCTTGTTGATGAGATGCAAGGGACGAAATCGTTAGAATGAACATGCAAGCAAAGAGAAAAGGACGACCATCTGAAGGACTTATTCCCATACCCCAAAAGAATATACTATTGGTCATCATGGTTCCAACTGTACATCATCAAAGATTACCTCTAGCTCGAAAGACTCAAAGCCTTCTACAAGAAAATGGTGGGGAAAAGAAAGAGAAAAATCCACCTTTTTCAAGGGTGCCTAGAGCTATATACTTGGGAGCCATCACTATCACTCTTGTTAGTTGTAGATAAAGTATCAGTGATACTGGTGGTGCTGTCGTGGGCACCCAAATTTAGAACCTTGCTCCAATCTAATTTTCTGTAGTAGTGTGAGTAAGG